>PPJG02000029.1:95546-174614 GCA_003705695.2 Blastobotrys serpentis | reverse complement strand
TTTTTTTTTTTTTTTCTTTTTAGCTGTGGTTGTTGCAGAGATCCGCAGCGGATGAACGAAACTGTGTGTATGTTGTGTGTATATATAGTAACAAGACTATGAGGCGGCACTGGGTTTCGCAGAGAGGGAGCAACTGCATCTTTTCTTTGCTTCTCTTCGGAGAAAGTAGAAGCCGCTGGAGGCGCTCTTGCCCTGCGGGCGGCGTTCTTTTCTAGAAAAGAACCAAAAGCACTGACATAAATACCGAAATTGTGGAACCGTCAAAGGCTTGTTGCGAGATGATGTTTGAAAAATATGCATAACTGTCGCACATAGCGCGAACGGATCAACAAATTTTGGCCCAGTCTTTGTTTTGAACGGTCGTCGTCGAATAGCCAAATTCAGGCGGTGAGGAGAATGGCATGATTGGGAGTAAACAGAAGATGCAGCTCCAGTTATGTGGATAGCAAAACAATCATAAGCATGAGATGAGACGATTGTGCATGGTTCCTGAATAAGGCACGAATGCCAAGTTATTTTTTTTTAGTGTGTATTTGTATTTTGTTGCGACAACCAGATTGGATTGCTCTCGACGTTTTTTCCAGATTGTCAAATCATCAGCGTCATGGTTAGATCCGAGCATGTTCAGTTCCATCATATAGTTGACTTACGACTATAGTTTCTATAATAGGATGTGTCTTGCCTGTTTTGTGTGGATTAGATAATATTTTCAGACACAGCCAGGTTGATTATGTAAGTGTTTGTGCATATTTATGAAAATGAACAATCATATGCAAAAGTTTGTACCGAAGGTTGTGGAACAAGGAACAAAGCCTTGAGCGGGGTTTCAAGAAATGAAGCCAAAAAAGCTACGAATTCTCTTGAGGTAGATAAGGTTCAAACCCCATAATTTTACAAAACCGTTGAACCCTGCTGGACCTAATCTCCATTATCGGGAGAAATATGTAGCCCCTTTGAAAGAAGCGTTGAAAGCCAAGAGAAAACCCCACATGCAAAGTGCATGGAAAAAGCAAATATGGGTCTTCACATTCCAACTTTGTTTGTGAAGAGTATGATGTTTATGGTAACCTCCTGACGATCGTCTCCAGCAAAAGGCGCGGGGGAGATTTTGGATATAAATAGGGCCAGATGCTGCTGGGTTCTCTGGGGTCAATCATCTTTCTTTCTCTTCTGTTTTAGTATTTATATATCGCATCACACACTATCATTCACAAAATGGGTTACGATCTTCCATCTCAAGTCGCCAAGTACCTTCCATCCGGTGTCTCTGGCAAGGACCTTCAAATGCCAGCTGGCTTTGAAGATGACCTCAAGCAATTAGCCGAGAAGCTTGGAAGTATCAACTATGGCGGTAGCAAAAACAAGAGAGACGAAAATGTCCAAGTTGCTAAGCGTGCTGCTGAATCCAACACTGCCGCCGCTAAGTCCATGCTTTCTGATGCTGTCTCCGCTGCCACCGGCGCTGCCGGCTCCGCTGCTTCTGGCGCAGGTGCTGCTGCCACCTCTGCTGCCTCCGGTGCTGCTTCTGCCGCCTCTGGTGCTGCCTCTGCTGCCACTTCCGCCGCCGGCTCTGCCTCTGGCGCCGCTACCTCCGCTGCTGGTTCTGGTTCTGCTGCATCTGGTTCCGGTTCTGGTTCTGCCTCCGCTTCTGCCACCGGCTCTGCTTCTGGTTCTGCTGCCTCTGGCTCTGCTTCCGGCTCTGCTGCCTCCGGTTCTGCTTCTGGTTCCTCTACCGGTAAGTCTTCCGGCTCTTCTTCTGGCTCTGCTGCCTCCGGCTCTGCATCTGGTTCCTCTACCTCTGCCGCTGAATCCTCCGGTGCCGGTATCCTCAAGGTCTCCAAGGCCATTGTCGGTACCCTTGCTTTGACCTGTGTCGTCGGTGCCTTCGCTTAATAATTTTTTATTCTTCATTTCGTGTATACCTAGATTTATTCAATCATAATATTTCATACCGAGCAAGACTAATTGACCTAAGAATGTTCTCCCAGAGAGCAACACAACCAGTCCCCTCTTCCCTTTTGCTTCATTTCCTTCATTTCCTTCACTTCCAGACAGTAACAACAACCGAATATTTCAAGCTTATAGCTAGTTTGTTTGAAAAATCACGTGAAATAAACTATATACCATTATATTTCACCGATACTTGTCCGATCAAAAAAAAAAAAAAAAAAAAAAAACCGTTGAGGCACGTGATTAGTGACAGATTATGATATGCGAATTTGAACCAGGGACAACGACTGCGAGACGACAAAGACCAGCACGACGACTCACGGGTGCAAAAGTGAGAGAGCTGTGAAATATTCATGTGAGGGGCAATATGCATGAGTTACATTATATTCTCGGCCCAGCCAAGAGGAGAGCTACATTAAAATAGTTGTTTGTAGAGTGGGGGGAGGATGCTCCAACCCCCAATTGGCTGAATGGAACACAAAACCTTGAACAATCTCAAGCTCTAAGTAATGCCAGTTTCAATAGCCCTCCTTGTTATGGCTATATTATGACGTTTGACCTTGGCAAAACAAGGACTGATGCGTCAAGGGACAAAAAACAAAAGTGAGACCACCCTCTAATTGGGTGAAAAAGTTCCGACGACATGAACTGATCCCCTGAAGCTATTTTTATTTTGGCTTATATGCAACGCCATCCCAACATGGTGGTACCATTCTCCGAGGGGCGAATTGAGACAACAGCGAGACGGGAAACAAGCGATTGTTTTGAAAAAATTGAACCCAACAGCCGGTTGTTTTGGTTAACAAATCATCGGCCAAATTATAACCATCGCAAATGCCCATCTATCGCTCCATTTATAAATAGCACCACATTCCGTATTTCCCAAGGCCGCGTAAACGCGGCGAAGGGAAGGTGAAACAGGAGAGGTTGGTAAGTTGACAAACCAGGAAGGGATCGTCAACGGGAACTGGCAGCGACCGTTACAAGGTGCATTAAGGGACTGAACGTTGTAAAGGAGAATTGAGGTGGAAGAATTAATTATATGAACAAGATTTTTATATCAATGCAAAAAAATATACTAAAAAGTCATTTGAATGAAGATGCAGAGGGGTTAACGGGGCCAGGACGTAAGCGCAACATTGTGGACCTGTTCTGTTTCATAAACGCTCGTAATTGGGCATCAAACTCTTGTCGTTCCTTTCCTGTAAGATAAGGTTCCCACACTTGACGTTGGTTGAGAGAGTCTGTATATTCATATGGAGCTGGTAATCTCATTTCGCTGCTGCTGCCACCGCCTCGTTTTTGATGTTGCACCTGTTTCTTGATGATGGCCTGATTTTTGTGATACCATTCTTGCCAGGTTTCAATGGGATGTCGGGACGGACTGTAAGATGGTACTGGGAGTCTACTAGACATGCTTATATCATTACGACAAGTGGGAGCAGTCTAACAGTTTTATATAGTTGTGGGAAGAACCGTAAAAATAATAATCAGAAGGGAAAAAAAAAAAAAAAAAGGAAAGAAAAAATAGGCCATAAAAAAAAAAGAAAGCAACTATTTTATTTTTTTATGTTTATTTTGTTTTTGCAAGTCGCGACCACCTCCTGAAAAAAGAAGAAAATATAACCACCCACTCACACAAAATCTCACAAATTGTAGCTAATCACCGCAGCAACACCCTATCTTCACCTACATTTTGCTCATTCTCCACTGCAGCTGTCCACCCTCTGTGCAAATTTGCTCACAAACGGTTCCTCCAAAGCTTTCACATTTGCAGCGCCATTCGACCTCGGTTGCATCGGGGTTGGTCAATTTTCAAGGCCCAAAACCACCCGGTGTTGGCAACAGTGGTTACGTGTGACGGCATCGTGAAAAGAATCATTCATACCTCTCTGTCTCTGTCTCTCTCTCCTTTTATGCGCATGCTATGTGGGTTTCAACCGTCATGTCAGCTTCCTGTTGTTACATCCTACAAAAAAAGTGTCGTAGCACAGCAACACTCGCGACTTTATGTGGCGTAGATAATAATATTATTTGCGCGTACATCAATACGGGAGAGGAATGTGCGGCTAACTGGGTCTAACGGTCTTATTAAACCCAAATGTGAAACAATCCAGATCTAATGGGGTTCCTCGCAGATGACAGAAAGAAAAGTTTCAACGTACAGATCGACATCCGAGCCCGAACATATATTACTGTTTTGCTGCCTTATGATATAATTTGTGGTAAGACAACAATCCAGAGCCTAGGCCAGCTAGCACCTGCACTATATCGTCTAATGGGATATCCCACACATCAAATGCACAGAAAATTCCGTCGCAAAACAGCTTGGAAAAGCTAATTGCCGTCCAGTATGCTTGATCTTTCAGTTTGACATCCTCCTCTTGGTCCCCCGTCTGTTGTCGCTTCAATTGGATCGCTCTATACTTGTTGTATTCGTTCTTCAGATTCAACAAGATCGCCAGCATCCACGACTGCGACCCATAATCCGCCGCGGCTGATGAAAACCTCTTGGATTTTAATACTCCCATCTTTGTCAAACAGTCAATGTCGTCGGTAACCGCAGTAAACAGGTCCGCTACTTCCGTGATGATCTCTGCAGTCCCATATTCACTTGGCTTGCCAACTATCGACCGCAACACCAAACACGATTCAATCCAATTCCCTAATCGCATGATCTTTCGAAACAGCGAAAAATTCGATACCATGGCGCTGCATGGCTCCGTTATCCTTGATTTGCGTTGAGTTCTTTTTATCCACCATAAAAACACCTTTCCAAAGTATTGCAGCAGTTTAATACTCTAAATCATTCCATCATGTTAGTTTCAAATTATACCATCCCCTAATTTTTTTTATTTTATTTTCTTCCTCCTCCTCTTCCTCTTTTCTAGCTCTCACCTTATCTTTCCCATTTTTATCATTCAACACCTTCACTACTACTACTATCCAAGGCACATCACTCATGTTGTGAAGAAAACAAAAATTGTCGTGGCCCCGCCGATTTATCTTCTACACACTCAACCAACCGAGTGAGGGTCCCCTCTCCCAACAAACCGAGATTTCTTATCAACCGAACCTAGGATTCAGAACGGCCCAATTTCTATTGATTCTCTTCAATGCCAATCCTAATGCCTTCTTCATCCTTACACGCATTTTTCAAATCTCCCCTAAAATTTTAATTTTTTGTTGTCTTTGATTTTTTTCTTCCCTTCGTTATCGTCTTCTTACCATCCCTTACGTACGGTTCGTCATCACTTTCAGCCGCATGTGCCTCGGTCAAATTAAATTATGTACAAGCTGATAGGGAGGAGAATCATCACTCCATAATTTTCCCTTGGCTCGGACGGCTCTATATGCAATTGAAAAAAGCATTACGGGCGAGACATCCCGCGTCCAAGGTACAGAGGAGAGACTTGACATGCAGCTCATGTTTCCATTTCGGTCGGGACGTATATGTATGTGAAACTGACCACAGGGGCGAAAAAAAATTTAATTTTTCATGCTGCCGCCATGCCGTTGTAAGTGCTTTGTATTCCGGATTTGTCATATCGCTGTTGTTTGTCAAACCGTGGGCTTTTCAGTTTAATTTTTTTCTCTCCTTTTTTGGCAATTTGCGTTTGAGCTCCCGTAATTTCTATACGACGTGCCCGGCCAATTGACGAGATCGATTCTGTACATGTCACTGGAATTGTGTCCTGCAGAATAACCCTTTTCTCATGTTGCACCCAACATCGGGTTGATTGCACCCTGCAGGGGTGCAGCTCCGGGCACTCCTTTTCGAGATCGACATTGGATTCCCGGGATCGGACCAATAAAGTTGACTGGTAACGGTTTTTTCATTTCGATACGCTGATCATTGGAACCCTCATTGAATTCCCTGATCCAGGATATTGCTTAAGCACATTGGCTTATATAATTCCTTGGGAAGAAGTCAATTATGGTGCGCAGGGAAAATGGAGGATGTGCTCACAAAAGTATCACATCGATACGAAAAATCACAGAGTTCAAATCAACTGAAATTTGACAATTTAAATGCATCTTCCACCACCGTAAACCATTCCAATGTCTCGACAAAATATGATGCGGAATCTCAACTTCAGAGCAGTGGGAATAGCACTTACTTTGACGGCGACCAAGGAATCAGCTGTGTGGAGGACGGGGGCATATGGGCTTGGATTATGGTTTTCGGTGCTGGGTGTTCCATGGCTTGCACAATTGGTGTCATAAGTCTCTCGGGGGTTCTACACGCCTGGCTAGTCGAACATCAACTGAAGGACCTATCCAGAGTACAGATATCCTGGGTCTTTTCGATATTTGGGTTTTTCTTTTATTTCTGTCGCGCCCTTCCAATTGAAAGAATCCGCCGGTGGAGATGGGCCATGGTTCCTTCCAGCATCGGTGTCGTATTATGCATTCTCTTTTTCAGCATGTCGCATAAATATTATCAGTTTCTTCTGGGGTTCAGTGTATTGGGTGGATTATCTTCCGGAATCTTGACCAAATCAAGCACAATTAGCGTTCAATCGTGGTTCTGCAAAAGGTACGCTTTGACCATCACGCTTTGTGAAACCGGAGGTATGGTTGGCGGAGTGGTTTTTCCCCTAGCTGTTGCGAAAATGACACCCCGTTTAGGCGCAGATTGGTCGTTGAGAGTAATTGGTCTCATCATATTAGTTATGACGGTAATTGGTAGTTTGTCAACAGCTCTAAGGCCTAAGGAATCACACGAATTGGCCGAAAGCCCCGCGTCCCGAATAAATTTCAAGCTCCTCTTAGAACCCAAGCTGGTCTTCATAGATATTGGCCTCTATCTGACTCAATGTGCCTTATTCATCCTGTTAAACTTTATCACAACCTACGCTCTCTCATACAAGTTGAATCAGACGCTATCTTTTGCAACTTTATCCATTCTCTGTGCTGGGGTCATTGTGGGCCGTCCGGTGATCTACTACCTAGCTGGCAAATGGGGTTGTTTAAACATCAGTATAATTACCTGCGTTGCTCTTACAGCAGTGTGTCTGGCAATGTGGCTTCCTGGAACTTCCCACGTTACTGTATTGGTAACGTTTTGTGTGCTTATTGGACTCTTTTCCAGCTCTGGAGATTGTCTAGCTCTTACCACCTCAGAACAACATTCAATCTGTTACGTTTCTATGTCAATTGGTGCCCTCACGGGACCGCCAATTGCTGGAGCGCTGTTGGAGCGCCTGGCTGGCGCTTACAAAGGGCTCATCATCTTTACAGGGGTATGTTATTTCTGCGCAGCAATTGCATTTTCAATGGCAAAGATACGGGGCCCATTGCTCAGTTGAAGTATTGAGGGAACTGAAATTTTTTTCAATTGACCACATGAACCACAAAAAAAAAGAATAATTTCCACCGCTCCCCTGCAATAACTGTGACATACAACATGAAACGTTACATACAGCTGTCCAGCAATATGCAGGGTTATAATTTTTCATGAATTGCAACTACTACGTCATTATTCTTTAGAAAATATGGGGTATAAAAGGTTTCACCTCAATCAGGTAATCGTGACAGTTTGTTTACTCTGGTGCTCTCGGAGAAAAGCGACTCTGAAAATATGAAACATTGTCGCATCAAATTTTATGGGAAATAGCCGAAGATGCACAAGTACAATTTTGAACGGGCTTAGATGGTATAAAATTAGAATCTATGGCTTCCTCCAATGAGGGAATAGCAGAATTATGTAATTGATGGGGTAACTTAAGTCTCCGAAATTTCGTATTTGGATTCTGCCTCCTTTCTAGCCACAATATAACATTTGAATGAATGGCATACCCCCTGTTACTTTCTTTTTCTTTTAAAAAATCCAATAAAAGTTCAACAATTGCAATTACAGTACGCTATCAGTATATAGCAACTATTCCATCCTTGTTATATATATATATATATATCACTACCGAGCACGCTTGTATTAGATATCATCCTTCTATCCTAGCGGAAGGAAGGGAAATGTATCAATCAAACATATCGTGTTTATGTAATCACTAATCCACAACAAGCAAAATAATCCTAAACCTATCCTAACCATTTAGCACTAGAAAAACTGCTTCAAAGAATGTTGTCGTGATGCACGGCTGAAATGACGCGAAAGTTTTTGTTTACATTATACGCGGCTTTGATATGTTTTGAACATTTAATTATAATTATAATCACAACTATTATGGACGAGATAAAAGCATTTGAAGACACTCATTTCAACCTCTTTGACCTCAAGTCGGATTATGAAAGGCGGATACGGGTCCAGCTAGAGAATGGCAAAAAGGGCAAATACCGGTTAGAAACTGGGGAAGTTACTGTAAATGCCAATCCGACGGTGTTACCCCAGGAACTTCAGAAGCACCGGGAGAGATTCGAGAATCTGAAGGTGACATATTTAGAACAAGAGACCAAGGAGAAGTTCTTGAGATCTATTATATCAGATCCGCCGGTATTGGTTGACCAGAGCAACGTGACGGAAATCGAACAGGAGAACAAACAGAAGAAAGCACAGCTGAAACAACAAAAGTCCCAAGTTCAACAGGCTCAAAGGGAGTTAGATACGATTAGTAGAGAGCTCTGCTCAGACTATGAAGATTTGGCAGCCAAATGTAGGGAAGCTAAGGAAATGAATGAGCAGATGCAGCAGATGCAGAAGGAGATTGACGAATTGGTCAAGAAGGAGGAAGAATTGAAACTGCCTGTTTTAGAGGATGCAGATATGAACTTGCCTGTGGAAGAGCTCAAGAGGCTAGCTGAGGAATACGGTAAGCAGAAGGAAGAGATTGACCTCGCATTGGAGGAAATGACTAAACAGACTCTGCCGCAAACCCAGAAGGAGGATGGCGAGTTGAAGGATGAAATTGAACGGTTGAGCAGAGAGAAGCTCAGCGCAGAGAAGATGGCAGAGGAAATGGTGAAGCTGCGGCAGGAAGAGATGCAGAAAGGCAGGATCCACAACGAGACGACTGCCCAATGGTACAAAACAATGATTTCGATTTTGGAAACCGTTTCTTCAGGTTGACGTTCATTCTCTTTCTCTCCACGAAGTGGAGCTACCTTTTTTGCTTCTTTTCGGAGAAAAAAGAAGCCGCCGGAGGCATCTTTCTATATTACGGGTATACAATGCTATATGGTGCACATTACTGGATCCATTCATCCTTCGGTTGTTGTTTGAGGAAGGCGCCAACAGCGCCCAAGTAACCTTCATGACGCAGAAAATAAGCCTTCTTTTCTCCCTGGGACCAAAAATTGATGGCATAGGATAATGTGTTCATGGTCTTAGGGTGGCCACGGATGTAGGAGCCCCCAAAGTATATGTGTTCTAATTGATGCTTCTGGGCTTGCAGATAGGCGATTTGGCCAATGTTATTCGAAATGGCGTACAGCAGACTTCGCGAAATGTCCTGGCTGCGGAACAAGTTCTTTCGAGTCTCTAGCGCCTTTTCCTTGGAAGCCTTGCTGGACTTGTTGACGGGGATCTTGGACGACTTCTTGAAGACCTTGCCAAAACTGGATGCAATGTTGGTGGCCTTGAGACCAATCTTGGAATAGTCGCCTCCATAAATATCGCCAACCATCATGTCGACCTGGGTGTTATCGCCTTCTTCGGCCATTTCCAGCATCTCATCATACGAATCTGCATCAGTCAATAGAGATAAAAGTCCCCATAGGGTTCCTCCTCCCAGGGAGGACCCTCCGATACGCTTAAAGTTCTGCGGGCCAATAACCTTAATCATGCTAACCCCGGATCCGATGTTGACTAATAAATATGGATAAATATTGGGCCTGGATTCGGCAAACGACATTGGATTGGTGATTGTGTAGTTGAACACCTCCTCGGGGATCTGGGTGATGAAGAAATCGAGGCCGGCAATCAAACATTCCATTTCCTCGCCTCGTGAAACATCCACCCCCAGCCGCTCCTTCATTAAATCATAATATTTATATGCCCCACCCCCAGTAGCCATTATGTGCTGTTTCTCCTTGTCCTGTTTGCGTGAATCTAGTAATTCGGCCATGTACTCTATGCATTCTTCAATCTTGTCAGTTTCAAACTTTGTGAAATTCAGTCGTCCGCCCTTGCCATTCTTGTCTCGTGTGAAATACACTACTTTGGCCAGACTGCCCCCAATATCAACCGCCAGATGCGAGACCCGTTCATGATGATGCGGTAATGCGATGTCCCTAGTATCTGGTGGGGTCAATCTACCGTCTACCTGGTCTTCATCCACAATAAACGCTCCAGTAACGTTGATTTGAATCGCTCCAGGATTCAGCAGTTTGTAATTTGTGTTGTTGGCTGTGATCCCCGCAATCTCGCTCGTAGCTTCAACACTGGCCATCCTGTATATGTGCTTGTAAACGTTTGCGAATCTTTACCACTATATATAACGACCCCGTTCGTCCGTTACTCCTTCCACAAACTTCCTCGGTAATTGGGCTATTACAATGGCTCAGCGCTCCAACAAAAAAAAAATGCTGAATAATCCGTCCGCGTGCGCGCAGGTTTTTTCAACACTTTTTTTCAGTTGAGCCCATTAATTTTGGACACCAGCGCTTAATTTTTTTCTTCTTTTTTGCCCATTCTTTTACTACATAATTATATATACGTGGCAACTTAACTTGTTATTATTATCATATTTTAATGTCGCTTTATTGGCATTGCGGATGTTCCATTGTTATGCGCTGCCCAACATGTTCCAACGCTGCTGCGAGCCTAGGAATTTTGTCGGCCCGCTAAAACCCCTCATTGGGCACTTCAACTCTCACAGTCCCAACCGAACGGATTCCGTACGCCCCCAACCTCCAGCAGCTTTTTATTTCAATTCCCGAATAGCTGTCTCCGTCTGTTTCCTTTTTTTCTCCGGAAGGAAGCAACAACAACAACAGCAGCTAGCTCTGCGAGAATGTGCTTTTGGTTCTTTTCTAGAAAAGAACGCTGCCCGCAGAGCACTCTCTTCTAACTAATAAAATTTAAAGCCGCATGGGTTAGGGTTATAGGTTTTCATAGTGAGTAAGTGAAAGTGTGGCCGGGTAGATAGATCTATATATACGAGCTGTAATTTATCTGGATATATATGGGCATCAGCCGAGGCATTGCATCGATGGGAAGAAAATTTGGAGAAACGTTAGAAAAGAAGTTTGAGAGTGCCCGAGAGACGGGGCATTTGCTGTTTACACCATCAGAACAGATCCCGGAGACCGTCGACGGCATACAATATCTTTACACCTTAGCACCTGCGCTTCAAAAGAAGCCCACAGCCAAGAAAGATGAGGCTTCCGAGACGGGCAAACTGGAGCTCCGACCCAGTCCCTGGAATCCGCCAGAACCGGAACTTGTTGTCGACGAGGACTTTGAAGACAATTATATGGTGGTTTTAAACAAGTTCGCCGTTGTTCCGCGTCATTTCCTTTTGATCACAAAACAGGTCGAATCTCAGAGTGGGCCATTGACTCCGGACGACCTAGAGGCCAGTTTCAAGCTCATTAAACTGGCTGGAGAAGAGACCGGTAAGAGACACGTTGGTTTTTACAACGCCGGGGTCAATTCTGGTGCATCCATCGGCCACAAACACATTCAATTCCTGGAATTGCCATCCGCGGACAAATTCTCTCCGTTTGTCGATGAGCTGGTCAGCCTAAACAAGGACTATCAGGAATCACAACGACCGTTGTCCGACACCAGGGCATCATTTGCCCATTTCGTTGTGCCAGTGCATGGAACCAGCGCCGACGAATTGGGCTTCAGATACTCCACCTTAATGTCGCGGGTGCTCACTGTTCTCCGCCAAAACGAAATTGCGCCAGACCAATTGTCCTACAACTTTGTGTTCACCCAAGATTGGATGATGGCTGTCCCACGACGAGTCGAGTCTGTCGAGGGACGGGGCATCAACGCTGTGGGCACAATTGGCCTCTTCCTAGCTAAGTCTCAAGAGGACCTCGAGTTTTACAAGTCTACCGGTCCAGATGCCATTCTTCATCAAACCGGTTTCCCTCCAGTAGACATCAAGGCTAAAGAAGACGAGTACGATTATTAATATACAATATCTCTTTTCACCCGTGCCTCCGGCGGCTTCTTTTTTCTCCGAAAAGAAGCAAAAAAGGTTGCTCTGCGAGGCTTCTAGAGTAAATATACGTACGAATCTATGCCATCCCCCGACGGCAAGGTTATAATGTTTTTGTACGAGCTGCTAACTCACGGCGAAAAGGTACAGTAAAGCACCTTCAGGACGCTGCAGGTTAGATTGTAAGGTACTTAGGTAAAAGAGGAGGGGTACCCCCGGCGGCTTCTCCTCCGAAATCTGGAGAAAGCTCCTGCAAAGCTTCGGCCTTTGCTTTTTTGTGGAGCGATGGCTATTGTGCCTAATCAGGAACTCTTTCCATTTTGTATCGGCCTGTTCACACCCGCAAGGGTCTAGTGCTATGCGAAATGACGTTGTAGCCGTTATATCATCTGAAATCAATCTCGGGAAGTTTCGGTGGGTGAGGCTCAAAGTCTTAAACCGAAGACTTTTCTTGTTTGATTCTGATTTTGATTTTGAAATGAAATTGAACAAAAAAAAAAAAAAAGTTATGGTAAGAAACAAAGAAATTTACGAATTGGTGCCATCGCAAGTGCTAAGCGATTCATGAAACCGTGGAGTTCCATGGCCTGTATCAATTGAACATTTTGAGCGGGAAACGCGGATAAAAAAAAAGAGGGGAAGCCCATGTTTTTCCATGATAAGATACCACGGATTGTGGGCAGTTGGGAGTGAAAAATTTTCCCATATTTTCTTTTTATCCAGATCGGCCGGATAATCACCGAATTAGTTTGAAAAAAGAAACTGTCAGGGGCGGGAGGTCGGAGGAATCTAATCCGTCAATGAACCAAAATGAGTGTTTTGTCATTAATTGTACATATCGATACACACACACAAAGCAAGGTTGGCAAAAGATGATTGAATGATCGCTATGCGGGGTTCCAACCTCAGGGGTTGGTTGAATAAACGTTACTGGATTTACCCATGCGCATTCTTAAAAATAGCAGTGGATTGCCACAACAGGAAATGTAGGCTCTGTTTTGATCACTTGAATCGTTTATCCGGTTGGGATGCTGAGTAAGGGAAAATGTCTAAGATTTTTTTTTCTTGTTTTTTCTTTTTGTCAGAATAAACAGATAAGTATATAAACAGAGCCAATACATGGAATTCAAATCTTTACCAATTTTTTTGTTCATATTTGTACACTTGTAATTTTAGAATGACCGCAGATAAAGTTTACATTGGTTACGTTGGAGCCGGAGGCATCACCTTCGGAAACCACAACGTCATCTGGAACCACTCTGAAAAAGTCGAAAAGATTTTGGGCGACCGTTTAGAAGTTTCTGTGATTGTGGATCCAAATGAAGCCAGGTTCAATGAGATTATGGAACAAAAGGCCAGCAAGGATTATGCCGATAGCTATAAGAACACAAAATGGTTTGCTACTCCCCAAGACGCGGCTATGGGCTTAGACAACCAAACTAAGGATGGTATCGATTTCTGGATCTTGGCATCTCCTCCTCACTTCCGAGGCACCACTTTGGAAGGCAGAGACTTGGAACTCGAGATGATCAAGCTTTTTGGAAACAAGCCAAATTACTTTGTCGAAAAGCCAATTGCTACCACCAGACCGGATGAGCCACACAAGGTTGCGCCACAATTGGCAGAAAACAAAGCAGTCGTTGGTATTGGCTACATGATGAGATATCTCAAGGTTGTCCAAAAGGTCATGTCCATCATCAAGGAAAACAACCTTAGAGTGATGATGGTTACTGGTCGTTACGCCTGCGCTTACAAGGAATGCGAGAAGACCCCATGGTGGATGAAGTCTCAACAGGGAGGTCCAATCATCGAGCAAGCCACCCATTTCTGCGACCTTATGAGATACATTGGAGGTGATGTCGTTATGGACTCCGTCCAAGCCACCACTTTAGAACACACCGAACCAGCCGGCGAAATCGGCGTGGTAAACGTTGACGAAAAATCAATCCCTCCAGAAGACAGAATCCCGCGTGCAACCGCTTCCTTCTGGAAGTTTGACTCCGGTGCCCTCGGCTCTCTCACCCACATTGTCAGTCTTCACGGAATCCGTTACTCTAACGAGATCTCCGTTTACGCCGACGGCTATCAATTCCGCATCAACGACGTCTACACCACTCCAGTGCTTCACGTCAGAACTCCAGCCGATGACTCCAAGGAACAAGTGTACTCCTACCCAGAAGATGACATGTTCCACAACGAGTTTTATGCCTTCCTCTCCTCCGCCATCAAGAAGGCCGGAAAGTCCCCATTGCCTCACGAAGATTTGCTCTCAACCGACTTCTTGTCCGACTTTGCTGATGCCTCCAAGACCTTCGAATTGACCTGGAGAATCAGAGATATCAGCGATGCTCACGCCGAAAAGTTATTGAAGCAAAAGGCCGAATCTCAAGAATCTGTCAAGAAGGTTGCAAACCACCAACAACAAGAAACTGTTTCCGTCCCAGTATAAAAGTATCCGTTATTTAATTTATCTATAGAGCTTAAAAATATTATTATTTATATTTACAATTTTTTACTAGCCTCTTCGAGCTAGGGTACCTGTTTTTCATTCGCATCATTTCGGAGAAGACAGATAGAACCTTAGTGTTGGAGGAGGCTCAATCAATCAAATGCAGAAGAGTCATGGAATCGGGAGATCAACAACGCAGCCGCTACGCTGACATTCAGGGAATCGATCTTCAGTCCACCAACTGGTGGCTTCAAAGACGTCCCATGTGTGCATCTTCCTATTAGAGATCCGCGGAGTCCCTCTCCTTCATTTCCAAACACCAACAGGGTGGGCTTGTCCTTTAATAATCCAGGCAACCCACTCAATCCGACCTGTTTACTAGAATCCGCCTTGGTGATATCAGGCAATGCAGCAACAACGTTCCATCCATTCTCAGCCGTCCTTTGGAAAAAATCTAACGGCTTTGGTGCGTTGTATAATTCCAGCAAGTCTAACGCACCAGCCGAGGCTTTGGCAACTACCGGATTGAGCTTAGCACAGTTCTTTTCCGACAAGACCAAAAAATCCGCTCCAAGGAAATATGCAGACCGGATGATAGCACCAATATTGTGAGTGTCAGTGACTTGATCAATGTACACACCAAACGCATTCCTTCGTTGACCGGCGCTGTCCGTAGTTCGCAGTTCACGTTGAACAGTTTCTGGACGATTATATATCCTCTGTACCGTAGTGTACTTATCGCTGTTTAACCCTCCGCTCAATTCCAATATATCAGGCAGAACAATTGGTCTTGTTTCCAACACATAGCCATTATGAACCCCGTTGCGGGTGAGATGATTTAAATCCATCCGGGATGTGTCGTATTTAATGTCAATTTCCTTGTCTCCTGCAAGTTCGAGAATCTTCCTGTTAATGCTACCTTCTGAATTGCCTGCGTACAATTTGGAATATGAACTTCGTTTTCCTGATTCCAAAGCTGCCAGGACAGGTCCAGTGCCATATAAATACTCTTCAAGAGGAGATTTCTCTAGTCGAGGGATTCGTTCGGGGCGTTCAAACCCTCTTGAATTATCATTTCTCCTACCCCCATTTCTATTATCTCTCAGTGGCCTTCTCTCATTCTTTTGCTTTGCATGAACATGAGCAAATCTATCCCGGAAATATTTATCCTTATCTTGGCCCTCCCAGGCTTTTCGACGTTCCCGAGCCCCAGTGAAGTATTTGTCAAAACTGCTTCGTTTTCCTTTAACCTCCTTATGAGCCAATTGGCCCGCACGTTTTGGTAGCTGAAAAATCCCTCCAGCTCTCATTATCACCTTGATAAGATTTTCCGGGCCTACTGAAATTTTCATCAATCAAAACCTCGCGCACAAGCGCGCATAGTGGTCAGTCTTTCCTCCCAATACACAAAAAACACACACAAAAAAAAAGTGCCTGCGAATCCAGCCAATCAAAATCGAGGCTTTTCACAGGACTGGATACTCCCAATTTACAAAACTCTGTCAAATTTCAACTATTCTCATTAAAGAATAACGCAAATATGTCTACATTTACTCAACTCGACAAGATTGCTAAGTTCATCTACTCTAAGCCAATCTTGAAGGCTACCTTCATCCCAGCTGCATCTATGTTCACCAGATTGGCTGGTTACAGACAAATGGGTCTCAAGTTTGATGACTTGATCATCGAAGAAAACCCAGTTGCTAAGAAGGCTTTGTCCAGATTACCAGCTGAAGAATCTTACGACAGAGTGTACCGTATTGCCACTGCTCAACAATTATCTCTTTCTCACCAACTTTTACCAAAGCACGAACAAATGAAGCCAGAGAACGTAAGTGTTGCATTTGAACACTAAAATCAAAGGAAATGCACAACACAATACTAACTATATCTTTGTAGGACAAGACTTACCTCATCCCATATCTTCTTGAGGCCGAAGCCGCTGCTAACGAACGTGTTGAACTTGATAATATTTCTGTAACTCCTAGAAAGTAAACAGTAACGCAACTGTAATAAATTAGTACATTATCTTAAATATCGACAGGGCTGAATAGCATATCCAATTGAATTTGGCTGCACATGTTTGAAAATATGTAATAAATTAGTTTATATTTGTTGAATTTTTACAAGCTTTATATACCATTTATCATTTTTTGACAAAATTGTACAGACCTTCTTCCATACTGGACAGGCCCGCACCAAATGCATCTAATAAATACTCCAAATGACTAACTGTATCGGTGCGTGAAGTAGTGTCCAAAAGAGTACTTGGGTCAAATTTTGGAATAGGTGGGAATGAGATCAACGGATCGTCCATCATTCCAGCGGCAGCAGAGTCATCAGCCAAGGTTGTAGAGCTTGAATTATGGCCAGCAAGTGTTGGTTGTTTAGATGAGGATGCTGTGGCTGATGCTGGTGCCGAATTATTTAATGGTAATGCAGGTGGTGGCATTGCAATATGTAGTTTTCCTCCCCGGTTTAAGGTAGGTGCTTTTCTAAAAGAACCAGCCTTGGCTGACGTTGGCGCAGTGTTATTATCAATGGGTGGTGAATTGTTAGGACTAGTTGCGTTTGGAGATGGTGATGCCGTTGAGGGTTCCTCAGCGTCTTCAGCCGTTGGTTTTGGTCTAGAGCTCAATGGTTTCATAACTGACGAAGGTTTAGGTGGAGAGCTTCCAGCACTTTTGGGTAGGCCAGAAGTCTTGGGCGTCATTCTTTTCGGACTTGGAGTTCGACGAATTGAATGTGGGAGCTGGGGCGGAAGCATTTGGTTGGTTTGTAGCACAGGTTGCGATTGGGTTTGTTGCAAAGGAGCTGGCTTTGCCGAATTTGGCAACGGAGGGATGGGTGGTGCAGACGTGGACGGCGCTCCCCCAGGTACATTTGCAGATGTAGTTCCAACTGTATTCGACCTGGCACTTCGTGTGACAGGGTTGAGCTTTTGTGTGCTGACTTGAGAATAAGATGCAGTTCGAGCCAATGCCGCACCACTTGGAGCCGGTGCAGATGCGGGGGTTTCTGCCTCCATGGAATCAAAAGTTGGGATTTCAATTTCAACGGTTGATGTTGGCGGGGCAGAAGGCGGTGGGTTTGGTGGGATGACGGACTGTTGTGATGGGAATGTATCAATATTTGGAGATCCAATTGCAGATGGGATATTACTGTCATTGGCGTCATTTAGAATATTGTTTGTGGAAGGAATATTGGATACTCCACCAGAACTAGTATTAGGTGGGGCATTTTCATCTTCGAACAATTCTAATAATGATTTTGGCGCATCTGAATTCGAAGCCGATGGTGGTGTTGACGCTATCGCGGAGTTGGTGGCAGTACCTCCTCTTACTGTACTATTCTGAGATGACACATTCCAACTCTGCTGTGCTATCATAGTATTATTTTGAGTGGATGGATATGAACTGTTATGCGTCATGATGGCTTCCTCGCTTGGTGAAAACTTCAGTGGACCTCCGATGCCACTGCCATCATCAAGATATTGGGAATTGGCTGCAACTGGAGTTTCTGCATAATCAAATGTGGTGTCATCATTATCTGAAGTGTCGAAATCCCATTTGTCTGCCTCTGGATCTGACGTTGTGGAGTAAATCGAACTGGCATCGCTCATTCGTCTGTTTCCATGTGCCTCTTTGATCATTGCGACCGAATCGCGGACATTTTTATTCCGTTCCCTCCATGCCATGTATCTGGCGACGATGTCTCGCAAACTAGACGTTGCATAGTTTCGAGCCTGCTTGATAAACTTCATCTTTAATAATTCATCTGCCGACGGTCTCTCATCAGGATGCTCATCCAGACAGTGGGCAACAAATTCCTTGAGCGCAGGTGAATAATTGGATCCCTCTAATCTAGCCGGCTTCTGTCTTGGGATCAGCATGATGGCACGAAACGCTTCTTGATCTGAATATGGTGGGTTCCCCGTGGCAATCTCAAACATTGTGATACCAAGTGACCATATATCCGCTTTGGTGTTATATAACGCACCTTCAGTGATAACCTCTGGTGCCATCCAATATGGGGTTCCTACAATCGTAGAGCGCTTCAACTTATTAGCTGTAACTTGGGCGGCCACGCCAAAGTCGCATAACCGGATTTTCCCTTCATTTGTGATCAATATATTGGCCGCTTTCACGTCTCGGTGGATAATTCCCTCTCTATGAATATAACTCAGTCCGCTCAAAACCTCCCGGGCAATAATGGACATGTACCGCTCTTCAATTCGTCCTGCCTTTAAAAGGGTGCGCACGGACCCTCCTATACATAATTCCATAATAATCCATAGCTTTGTGCCATTCAAATACGAGCCATAGTATTTAGTGATGTTGGCACTTTCCTGATGGGACAGCTTGGACAATGTCGAGATCTCCTGTTGGATATCCAACATATCATCTTCAGCAGTGTCCAGATCCAGTACTTTTATCGCCACCACTTGCTTGGTCTCTAAATTGACACCCTTGTAAACCACGCCGAAATTCCCTCGGCCTATGGCTTCATCACGTCGATAAAGACTCGTGACGGGCGGGTTCATGTCAAGTATGAATAACTGCTACCTCGCTTCGGTCTCTTTTTTTTTTTTTTGGCACCTGATCGGACAGCGGGAGAACACTAAAAAATTGGTGAGGCATAGGATTAAGCGATTTGTCGGGGGGTTTAACCGAACCTCCGGACCAAGAATGGATACCTCCTTTTTAAACCAGCTGATATCCTCGAGGCCTGTTATTGTTTGAAGGGGGGATTTTTACATTTCCTTCAACTTTGAAATAAGAAGTCGTTCTTTCTGTATCGCACAATTGCATTTGTTAGTGCTCCGGGTCCTGCCAGCAGATGGAAAGAATTGGAAAGTGCTCGGTCTAACCCACTACTTGTGCGGCGCATCAATTAGTCGTCCTACCAATCTTTGCAACCTTCTGTGAACCACTGGTACCAGTAAATTCTCAAACTTTTTTGTTTTAGAAAGGATTAGTTGTTTGTCGAGGACACTCCAGGGTTCATATTCAGTTCCCACTTATTTTAGGTTAGTTTTAACTCTTCGTTGAAGCCTGTAGTCTGGGACAGAACCGGCTCTAGTATTGCCCTCAAATGCTCTAGCCCCAAGTACACACATACACCCGTAACCCCTCAGTCAATTCAATTCAGACTTTGGATGTCCTTTTTCTTAAATATTACTCCATCCTCGTTTACAAATCCATGACATTTTTCCCTTCCTGTCGAAATATGAATACATCTTGGGTTAGGGTTGTGGGGTTCAACACCCAACCCTATTACACATATTTTTTTTTTTTTTCGACCGTCAAATTTCAACTGTCCCAACTTTGCAAGTTAATTATAGGCTCGGGAGCCTCAATAGAAAGGGAATAACGTAGACAAGGTTGAACAAGGGACATGGCTAGTGCCACCAGACGGACGAGCTCGACTCCGTGTCCGTCATTTAGCAAATTGTATAAACAATCACGACTTGTTCAATTAACACAACCACGGAAAGAGAGTGCGACGAAAAAGGCTGGAGAATCCAGACCAGTGCGACAAGTTATCCATACCACACCAGCTTCGAACCATAGACGAGAATATGGACTCAAGAGATCAATGCCGAGGCCATTAGCATCCCGGTTTATCACCTTAGACAAGATGGACACTCCATATGGATTCACAGAATACAACCCAGGGAGTTCCAAAGCGTTGATCCATAATCGACTTCAGTCCCTTTCCATGAGTCCAATCCCAATACCACGTAAAAGTAGGGATCATCCTGGATTGTCGCCATTACTGTATGGGAATTCCACGATTAACGAAGAAGCACTTTATGATAACGACAAACCGACCGCTGCACAGGGCCTGAAATCGCTGAGAAAGGAGTTTATTGAGTGGATAGAAACACACGCCAAGACAAACCAGAGTCTGTTGGCTCTGTATGATAAGCCGCGAGAGCTGGAACAGTTAGCACAGCAGTTTCTCAAGACGAGGACAACCCCAACGACATCGTCATCATCATCATCATCATCATTATCATCTTCTTCGACAACTTCCCAAGTTAAAAAGATTCATCCTGAGCATATACCCATATCAACCGCAGGATTGGGCTATAGCCTGCCAGGTATAATTCACAACCGCCCAACTGGGATCACCTCTACTGTGCAGGTCCCAGGACGAGTGTTAGAAAGGAATGGCAGCGTGGTAGCTACTTGCGGTGTCGTTGCAATGTCAGACGCTGGCGGCTCGGTCAGCCTGAGCAACAGTTGGGACGGCGATAGGGCTCGCATACGGCAGAAAGTTTCAAACTTCAACGTTAAGCGATTGAAGGTTTCTCCAGAATCAGGTCAGCCGCTGTTGACAGTTCAGCCATCTTCCAGAGCTACTGACACTGACATCATCTCCAGATCGTCTTCCAAGTACACCTCAGCGCCAAACTCAATTGGCACGTCGGCGTCTCAGTCGTCTTCCTCCTCCTCGTCATCCGCTCGTCATAACGAGTCAAATGCATTGTACAAACTAATCAACGATTCTCTGTTTTCATAGAATGTAATGAATGTAAAATACGAATTCATCTATAGACCATTGAACACCCGTGACCTTTCACTGATAATTTGCGGACATGCGCGCGCAAGATGGACCGAACCCATACGACAGAGAAATATGACTTATATATATATATATATACACATGCTGTTATTACCTGGTCGGACCTGCGTCCCGGTGAACGATCTACGACACACTTCTATGTGAAACATAATTCCAGAAAATAAAACAGAAAGCTTAAGGACAAAGTTAAGAGCGCGGCAATACATATGTCATATTGGAAAATACGGGATTTGTAGAAACGACGCAGCCGGGGTTCGCGATGTCACCCACCATTGCCCTGCGGGCGGCGTTCTTTTCTAGAAAAGAACCAAAAGCACTGCGTTTGATGAATAAAGACATACAGATATAAATACATATATTATTTTTATTCACAGTCTATCGTAAAACACCCTTAGTACTAGGAACTTCATTACCACCGGTATATGAGATTGCCTCCTTGATGGCGACAGCAAGGGCCTTGAAGGCAGATTCGGCACGGTGATGGTCGTTGAAACCTCTGAGGCAGTCGACATGAAGGGTGACGCCAGCTGCTTGGGCAAATGATTCTAAAACGTGAGGGATCATTTCGCAGGACAAATCGCCGATTTTCTCTCTTTTCAACCCGAGCTCAATGACCGCGTAAGGTCTATTACTGAGGTCAATAACGGCACGAGAGAGAGCCTCGTCTAATGGGGCAAATCCAGACCCGAATCTTTTGACACCCTTAACCTGGCCGAGGGCTTGTTTGAACGCTTCTCCCAAAGCAATTGCACAATCTTCGGCGGTATGATGGTCATCAATGTGCAAATCACCCTTGCATTCTAAAAGCAAACTCCAACCAGAGTGTTTTGCCAGGGCATGGAGCATATGGTCCAAGAAGCCGATTCCGGACTGAACGTTGATGACTTGACTGGCAGAGGCTTGAGAGGCATGTTCGTCGCCAGTCTTTCCCTCAAAGAGACTCTTTTCTAGACTAACGGCTCCTCCGTCCAAGCTCAGAGCTATCTGAATCTTGGTTTCGTTGGTATTTCGAACCACTGTGGCACTTCTCATTTTTATGACTAAATGAATGAAAAACGAATCAATCACCGACGCGGGCCGATTTATCTTTATCGTTGGTGGCCAATCTGAGCCGCAGTAAACGCGGCTCGAGCCTCGCAGAGCTACCTTTTTTGCTTCTTTTCGGAGAAAAAAGAAGCCGCCGGAGGCGAGAGTGCCCTGCGGGCGGCGTTCTTTTCTAGAAAAGAACCAAAAGCACTGTACGTATTGTATATATATATATATTACTTTACAGACCTAGACAGACTTGTACCCAATGCTTGACAATCAGCTTGCCTTCATGGAAACCTGGACTTGGATATCGCACAATCACGGCAGCATGGGCATGTGAATGACCTGTGATTATGACAGGATACTTTTTCCAATTCAGCGTGTTGAGCTGATCTATAATTGTCAATTGGACGTTACTAAGTTGGAGCTTGGAGGGCTCGTCAATGCTGGCCGTGTCGTCATCCACACGCTTCCCGCCGACTGCCCGATACATGGATTCTACGACGTCATCAGCCTCCTCCTCGAGAAGCTCCGCCATTGTAGGTCCCATGTCCACATCGTCCAAGAAACCCTTGTTCTTGAAATTGCGTTGACGGAAAGACGAAACAATGTTCTGGTAAGTCGCGTTCAGCGTAAATGCAGTGAACCACAATGGAACAATAAATAAAACTTTGAAGATGGCAATTGGATAACGCAAGATGCGGGCGAAGAATCCTCTTTTGTTCGGGAAGGCGGTCGTCGACTCGGGCTCATCAAAGATGAATTTGCCGCTTTCCTTTTCAAAATCAAAAACCGTAGGCTCGTATCCCGGCACATATGGCCCGCGAACCAACTCGGCCCGCCCAGGGAACGGATCGGTCGAACTGAGAGAAGCGGTATACCATTCGCATCGTCCGTCATTAAACACATTGGCATAAAGAGACACGCTCTCAAACTGGCCCAGCGCCTGATAGAACGGGCCCTTAGGATCCGACATGTAGAGCAGCAGCTGGGACCCGGTGTTCTTGTAACTGTCTCGCAAAAACAGCTGCTTGGATGTCGATGCCATAGACATTGCACCAATGTTATTGAACGTCCTGGCAGTCCAACGGTCCCCTAAAACGACCACACCAACATGAGGCGTGCAGAAGGTGGTGAAGGTGACGGGCTTGATATCAGCAAAGAAATTTCGACGATACAACACGCCAGCCGCATAACGGCTCACTAATCCTCCGAGAGAGTAGCCTGCGATGGAGATTTTGGTCACAGTGGAGATCTCGTTGAGGAAGTCAACTTCAGAGGTGATTTCGTTGGCTGCACGAGTGCCACAGACGTCAATTCCGTCGTAGGTAAAATAGCCCTCGTTGGTGGTGGTTCGATACACTACGAGTTTTTCAGAGTCGTCACCTTCAAGAAGTTTTTCCGAATCAAAGTGCTTATCATGAATAATGGCCCCGTGGGCCGCTAATTGAGAACTGATGTAGTCGAAATGGGCTACAGTCCCCCATAATCCGTGAACTAGCACTAAAAGATGAACCGTCATGATTATTATACAAGGTCCGCATCTCAGTTGGGACAAGACCCGAGGCTTATTTATATATGTGCGTGATAAACGGCCCCAAATGTATGAGAATATGATAAGCCGCAATCACCGATTTTTTCCGATCAGATCTGTTGGGAAATTTCCCCGTGCCACGGCGAAAGAAATGCTTTGTGAGATGAGAGAAGGAGGGATTGGTTCCTCTGTGCGGAAAGGATATAGGCGCCTTTTTTTTTTTTTTTTTTTTTACGTAGACCTTTGTGAGACTTTAATCGATGTGGATGAAAGGATATATTTATATAGGATATAGGGTATATATATATTATATTAAAATATATGGTTAATACGAGGATGCATGTGTTCTGATCAACGCTTGGAAGGGCTGCCATTGGAATTAATTCGGCTTAGCCAGCCCAACATTTTGGATCGCAGAGTGCGTCTCTTGGATTGACGAGACGAAGAGTCCCAGTTTTCAGAGTCCAAATCAGAATGGAACGATTTGAACAAGAAGCTGTTGCGCTTTCTTTGGTTCTCACGCCGACGTGTGGGCAGCTGTGCCTCAGACACTGAGAAGCTTCGAACCTGGGGACCTGGTTCTCCCAGAGAATTGAGCGGTCCCGAATGATGGGTATCAGTAATAGTGTCAGTTGATGCGGTAATAGTAGAGGCGCGCTTATTAGTCGAGTCTTCCACGGATGAGGGAGGCTTTTGCTGTTGCAATTGTAATTGTTGTTCTTGATCTTGTTGTTGTTGTTGTTGTTGCTTCAGAAGGTCTAGGGTTAGGACGTTTGGATTATAACGAGTTTTGGAAGTAGTCGAATTTACAGAAAGAGAAGATGATGCAGCAGATTGTGAATTAAAAATTTGGTTTCTTCGGTTTTGTTGTTGACTCTTGATCATGGATTCTTCCTCGTCGTCCTCTTCCTCCTCCTCTTCGAGGATGGAGTCGCTTCCCTTGGGCTTGACCACGCCACGGAACCCGTTTTCCGGCGCAGATTCGGAACGACGATGTTGTTTCCATGTAAACGATGCAGCATTGCTGTCGTCCAGCGACGCCAACGCGGCATCCAAATCGATTAGCGGCTCTGCCGGCTTTTCGTTGTTCACAGGAAGAGATGGGTCTGGGGTTATGTACGACGAAGAGTAGAACTGGTTATTATCCGCCTTTTGCGGAGGCGACGGTGTTTTGTTGGAGTCCTTGTTGTGGTGACGGTTCAACTTGATGAGACTGCCAGCCCACGATTTCACCTTCTTATGCCGTTTGGAAGGAGAGAGCGACCGAGGCTTGGAGGCGTTAAGGTCCCCATCCTCCTCCTCGACCGGCTCGACCTGTTCAGGAGGAGTAATTGAGATTTCCGGTGTGGTCACATTGTCGTTCACAGTGACTGGGGTAGATGCAAATGAAACTTTTGGACGAGAAGGAGAGGACGAAAATGATGTCGGAGATCCCTCAAAGGACTGGGGCAGCGAAGCAGAGGACGCGCAGGCCAGTTGTGGGTCGCTCTTGTTGGTAGTGGTCTTGGTCGAGTTGGACCGCTTGGGCCCGCTGGAGAAAGGTGAGCCTAAGCTAGGGGGAGGTGCAAGCCCGGATAGGTCATGTGCAGAAATGGCCCCCGAGCGTTTGTGAGCATGTCTTCGATGAGGAGACTTGGGCGGAGCCAACGGAGCGTTTGCCGTGAACGTTGGATAGGGTTGATGGGACAAATCGTCCTTGCCGACCGCGAACGGTAGCTCTATGCCAGTGTATGTCCGAGAATGGGATGCAACGTTTTGTTTTTTAGACGCTCCAGTTGACGACGAGGCCGACGAAGACGACGACACCGGTCGCAACGGGAAGATAAATTCGTTAGTAGGCGCAACAGTCGAGACTGACATGTGGAAAAAAATATAAATGAGTGACTAGAAAGAAAGAAGGAAAAAAAAAGGGAATAAAAAAAAGATTAAAAAGGAATGAGAAAAGAGCTAGGAAATATAAGAGATTAGTGTCTTGATCACAGCAACGGCAGCGCTTGGTTAGTTAAAAATTACCTCAATATCAAAACCCTCTCGTTATATCATGAGGCTATTGGTTGTTGGTATGCGTTGAGTTGTTGTTTCCTACAATGTCCCAGATTATATATAGAGATACAAATAACCCCTCAGCCACACAAAGGAAAAGTAGATCTCGATTAAATAAAAAAAATAATATCCTAGATGAGATGAGGAGCAGGAAGTATGTGTAAGGGAAAAGGTAAGAGTATAAAAAGGGTAAACAAAAATGTGTGAGGGATGACAGAGAAAAAAAAGAGGAAAAAAGAAAAGTGAACTGACAAGGCACACGGTCAGAAAAAGGAATCTGCACGATTTCGTAACCCGCGCCGCCGGTGACATTCCCACAACACAAAAAAAATAAGACCATCTATTCCGTTTTGGGACACAAAACATCCCTTTTGGGCAAAACTTTAAAAATCCTGTCACATTCCTATACCCGAAAAGAAATAAAAAACTGTGGCTTCGAGGCCAACTCTAAATTTGTCACATCAACGTTTGCCGTCTGTTACCGGCTGGATTATTATTTTGTTACCCATTTGCCCCAAAATACTCGTTGCCATATACATGCGCGATCTTCAAAACTTTAACATTTGAGTGTTTCAAAACTGCGGTCCTTTGTTCGAGCAGTACTTTGACATGATGCAATTAAGGGGACCGAGATGTGCCTTGGTTGCCAACTACAAGAGAAAAAAAGAAAAAAGATAATCCATTATCCCACCTAATCAATAGGGGGATTAGCTATTGGAACGAAGATCCAGTATATAAATATATAATCCTTGTTCGCATTGGTAACCCCTACCTTCATTACAATGCCCGGTCCCCTCGCCCTAGCCATCAACAATAGATCAAAACGTGCATATGTACCAGGGTAAATTCATCACAATGCAGCAGTTTTATTTTTAAACCTTCCCTTCCTCTCTCCTATTCGCACCAAGAGAATTTTGGGGCGCCCATTTTAGTAGGCGGTCGGCGGGCCTCCGACATCTTTGTCTCCGATTTGAAACAGATCTGCGTCCTAACCGTTGATGATCCCCACATTTTGACATAATATTGAATTTTGTCTCCTCTTTCTCTTCGATCTTTGTCTGGTCTCCCCTTCTTGTCCGCCCTGAGGATCCTGGTCTTCGTGAGAGTGGAGGATAAATCGCCATTATATTTGGCGGGTCGTCCTCCCCGTATCCCGAATTTCCGCAAGAATGCAGTAGCCGGATGTGTGAATGGCCGGCGGCATTGTGATTAAGCGAAGCACACAACTGTGTGTGTGTGTGTGTGTGTGTGTGTGTGTGTGTGTGTGTGTGTGTAATGTAACGCACGGCTTTAGGCTCCAGTGCTAAAAAACAGTTCTACTCCAATACTAGCTGTTATATATTAGCCCATCCCCGATCGTCCCCTCTCCACGAAGTGGAGCTACCTTTTTTGCTTCTTTTCGGAGAAAAAAGAAGCCGCCGGAGGCACTCACCCTCCCATTGCCCTACTGTCGCCTTTCAACATCGGAGCCAATAAAACACTACTACAACATACACACTGGACTCAAGCTAAGCCACTGCTTAACAGCTCCTTGCGGCTTGGGCAGTGATGTGGTAAATGTGGTGAGTTGGGAGGAGTGGTGGCGCGGTTGTCGCGAAAGACAGAGTGTGTTGTGATCATCTCCAAAAGGAGAGCTTTCCCAGATATATCTTTATATATATTTAGCGTCCAAAAAAAATGTCGTATACAATTGATTTGGCTTCGCATGGAAAGGAGCTGAAGCAAGCATATGATGCCGTCATCTCCTCGGACCCAAGTGTTATGTGGGCCGTCTTCAACTACGATGCCGGTCAAACCAGCGCACTCAAACTTGCCAGCCAGGGAGGCAGCGGCTTAGACGAGTTCGTTGAGGAATTCGACGATGGCAAAGTCCAATACGGGTTTGCAAAAGTTGATTACAACAATTTGCCCAAATTCGTACTCGTTGGATGGGTGGGCGAAGGCGTCCCCGAGCGAACAAAGGGTTATTTCAACGCCCACTATGCCACCGTAGCAAAGTATTTCCGCGGATACCACGTCCAAATCACGGCACGAAGCTCTGATGACCTTTCCGAGAACATCATTCTTCAAAAGGTTCACGACGCATCCGGATCCAAATACTCGTCGCCGGCCGGATCTGGCACCGTGCCATTGCGACCAAAAACCAAGCCAGTCTTCACAGCCACCTCGGCCGTTCCAGACGAGGACTGGGGCGATGACGGTGGTAATGTAAAGGCTGATTTCGAAAAGGTCCCTTCCTCGTACAAGCCAACAAAGGTCGAAGTCAGCGGTTCCTCCTCCGCTAGAGCCGAGCAAGTCAAGCCGGCCTATCAACCAATTGGAAAGGTTGACATTGCTGCCATCCGAGCTCAGGGCAAGGATTCCAAGTTTGCCGACGACAGACCGACCCCTGTAAAGTCTTCTTATCAACCAGTGGGTAAGGTTGACATTGCTGCAATCAGAGCTCAAGCTAAAAGTGCCAATTATTCCGGCACTTTTGAATCCAGACCTGTTAAGGCCGCAGATCCAGCCGCCAACAAACCACAGCTACAGGATGAAGCTCCTTCTGTTAAAGACAGAATGAAGAGTTTTGGTAACCCGGCTCCTTCTTCTGTCGCCCCACCATCCGTTTCAAATGCCAGCAACGATGACGAAGACGATGCTCCAAAGAGCTTCAGTGAAAGAATGAGCGCTTTCACCAACAACGCCTCTGACAGCGGTAGACTCACTTCTATGCCAAAGCCAAAAACTCAAAACGCAGTCTCCGGTAGATATGGTGCTGCTGCTGGCGGCCGTGGTACCGCCCCAGCTTTGCCATCTGATCCGTTGTCGTCCGGCTCCAAAGTATCTACTGGATTCAAGGACTTCGGCTCCGAAAATGGTAAGACCCCAGCTCAACTGTGGGCTGAGAAGCATGGAAAGACTGCACCAGCTGCTGCTCCTTCACAACCAGAACCACCTGTGAACCGTGAACCTTCCCCAGAACCAGAACCGGTCCGTGAACAACCAGCTGTTTCTCAATTGCGGGATCAATTTGCCAGCACGTCGGTTCAAGAGGACGACGAAGAACCACAACATCACGTCGAGGAAAGTGCATCTTCTTCATTCTCCGACATCACAAGCAGATTTGCCCAACAAAATGCTCCTCCTCCATTGCCAACTGCAACTAGACCAGTACCTCCTGCACCGGAACCAGAGCCGGTTCCAGAGCCAGCTCCACCAGTAGAAACCCATTTCGAATTGGCTAATCCAGTTGCTCGAAAATCTGAGCCAGAGCCAGTGCCAGAACCGGAACCAGCTGCGGCTCCAGAACCAGTTCCGGAACCAGCACCAGCACCAGAACAATCTGGTGGTGCTGGCGCAACTGCTGTTGCCCTTTATGATTATGAAAAGGATGAGGATAATGAAATTGAACTTGTTGAAGGACAAATTGTAACTGAAATTGATTTCGTGGATAGCGAATGGTGGGCTGGTAAGAACGAAAAGGGCGAATTCGGCCTTTTCCCAGCCGTTTATGTTGAATTGAAGGCCGACATTACATCTGCTCCTGCACCAACCGAACCAGCACATCATGAATCAGTACCAGAACCAGTACCAGAACCAGTACCAGAACCAGAACCTGTTGCAGCTCCTGCTGCCGTCCCTCAATCAGCAGCTCCATCTGCAATTGCAGAATACGACTATGAAGCTGCTGAAGAAGGCGAATTGTCTTTCCCTGAAGGTGCTCTCATCACTGATATCGACTTCGTCGACGAAAACTGGTGGAGCGGTGTGTACAATGGTGAAAGAAACCTGTTCCCAGCAAACTATGTAACCTTACAGAACTAGATAAGAAAAGTTATTTATGTCAATCTGCTTTGTACACATATCCCTCTTTTACGGGCGTATAAGAATAATGTGTATATTTGATCCATTATGTCTACTTAACTTCTTTTAGGTCCATTTTCTCAGCCATAGAGTTTACCCAGGCATCCAAGACTGCTTGGCCCTGTCCAGAGGCATTTCGCCGATTCACAATTTCAGCATGGGAATGCATTCGACGCAACTTAACAACATGCTTTTCCCAAGGTAGCTGATTCAGGGAGTAGATCCATTGTTTGGATTTCTTTGTCAGGGTTAAACGCTCTGGCGTGGACTCTAATAAATCTTCCTCTTGTCCTTTATCCCTACCAGTTTTCCTTTGTCGATGCGGAGGATCAACCGAATCAATCGCCCGTTCCAAGAAGACTTCGTCTATAGTATAATATGCAAGATCGGCAATGCCTTCAGAACGAGACTTACGAGTAATCAGGGTGGACTCATTAGACTCTAACGCCTTTTGAGCTTCACGCACTCGATACCTCGACATTACAGTTGTGAGAGATGTTAATGCAAACACAAGAGGGAAGACCCATGGTAGAGTGACTAAAGCAAAGGCCTGAAACTTTCGCTCTTGAGTGGTGGGGTATGTGTCAATTCCATTTGAGGATTCTCTATAATGAGAATTTTTCAAGTCCACAAAGATTTCGTCTTGGTCGTGATATGCAAAGTCGACAAAGTCTCTCTTTTGGAACGGATCAACCTCGGAAATAAAGGATGTGAAAAAGGGAACAGTTCTGTCATGGATAGAATTGGCAAAGAGTTGTAGATGCTTGAAACTGGCCAGGGCGCGGATGAATTTACTATCCGGTTGAGCCATGTCGTCCAATACTGTAGAATTGTACGCAAACATGTCGTTTCCTGAAACACCCAGGAAATTTGAACCGAGATAATTTAACACACTTGCGTGGAAGGACTCGCCATGAAATTGAGATCCCAAATGAGGAGTGGCAAACGTTGTAAAGGAGAATGGCTCAACATTCTCAAAGAACCCGTCCTCCAACAACATACCCACGAAATAACGGGCAATCAACCCACCCAACGAATACCCGACGACACTGATTTTCGTGAATTTGACTTCATCAGCTTTGTATCGATCAACTAAAAACTCATCCATCTGATAACACACCAATTGTTAGCATTCTGATTCCCAAAAAAAGAACAAACTACAAAAGCAAAACAAGTCGTTTCAAAAAAAAACAAACTCACCTCTTCAACAGCCCTTTCAGCACATAACTGCACACCATCAAAAGATCTCAGCCCTGTATTGCTCTTTGGAACAAAAACCTCTACATTACCATGGTGTGAAAATTTCTGTTCCAAGGTGTTCTGCATCGCCTTCAAATGTGAAGGGTTTCCAAAAAAACTGTTTGTAATCAGTATTACATGTGCTACGAAATTACTCGTCTGCAACCTACCCATGAATCAGAACAAATAAGTGCTTAGTGTCCTCCATTTCCCATGCCAAAAAATCAGGGGAAACCCTACTAGCTATATATGCAAGCAGATTTGATAACTAGCAGTGGACTTAGCGGAGTTAGCGGAAAAGTGAAAAATGACCGCAGCCGTAAACCTCGGGATACCGACGAAACCGACTGTGGAAATTAAACCTGCTCCCAACTCCCAAAATTTCTCGGGCAAACCGGAGTTAAAATGTTCTGAATTAACATCATTACTCTGTTAATCAGCATGATAGGTAACCAACGCTCTACTAATTTTCTGTCAATATGGAGGAAATCCTGAATTTTCTTGAGACATTCAACACGCGTGACGCGTCTGGTAAATTAACGATAAATTAAAGTTAAGCTGTTCGCGTCGAGGATCACGTATCATGGACAGCATAGAAGAAGTATCGATATCTGAAGCCAATACCCCCAGTGAAAATAGAGATGTTTCCTATGATTCAAATTCATATGACTCAGTTGAGTCCCTCTGCTGTGGTACCAGGAAGCGCAAGCGTTCCTCAGATGTAGGCAAAAGGAAAATAAGAAATATTTGGATTTTATCATTTGCCCAATTCTTGTGGAAGGATCAAAATGGCCGCTATATTTTAATCTCTAACGATGATGCGGAAAAGATTCCTTCACGAAACGGAAAAGTCAATGAGACTATCAACGGTTCTACCTGCGAATTGTTCTATCTCTCTAAACTCTGCAACGACGTCTTTAGTTACACTGGGTTGTCTAACCTGACATCAACCTCGTCACATATATATAACGTCCATTTTCTGCGGAATTCGGTCAATGTTGCCAATAAATCCCCTCCGAAGAGTATACGGTAGTCTCACTTGATGAATATGCCGATATGATTAAAAAGTATTGCTGGGTTGGTAATCGAAAGGCCAAGTTAACCAGGTACTTCAAGGAGACATTGAGAAGGGTGCACAACAACCAGGCTTTTCAACAATATGACATCCCATCCACCCAAAAGTTTGAGAATAAGTCAGTTAGTAGAGCCACCATTGCTTCAACAATTAGAAATATTGCAATTGCTCAGGAAGAAATTATTGCGTCAGAATTGGAAAATGCTTACTCTGTTTCACTGGCTTTTGATAGCCGGAGCATAAAAACTGGACGCGATGGGCATACTGCTATTTTGGCATATTGGATAAACAACGATTTCACAAGAAACTCGATGATCATAGATTTTCCTAGTGATAAAGGGGTGTATCCAAACAATGCATATCAAAGTAGTTCTACTTCTGTTGGTGTACTTAACATGCTTTTGGCAGTTATGGACAAATACAAGATCAGTCACAAATTATCATTTTTGGCTGGTGATAACTGCAGTGCGAACATATCACTTTCCAGAAGCCCACAGCTAACAATTGGTTTCGAGGGAAATATTACCAGGCCCATTATTGCTTATACTCCAATTCAATCATTCGCAAGGTGTTTGTGTCACATAATTAATCTTGAAGCTCAGCAATACACCAAATTTCTAAAGCAGTATGATGACGCGAATTTCAAAAGACTAATGAATGTTGTCCACAAGATCAGAACTAACAGAGAAGCAAGTGTTACTTGGATGGCTGTCTGTAAAGAGACTGGAATTAATGCTAGACTTATACCGGCGGAAGTTGAAACGAGATGGACTTCATTGGCTGACTGTATTGGAGTGTGCCTCAAGATGAAAGCACAAATATCTAGGTTAATTGAGTGTCAAACTGATCCCCTCATGCCAATTCCCGAGTATTATTGGGATCTCCTTGAAACTCTCTATCGGGCCATCCTCCTCCCTTTGAAACTGTTTTCAGAAGCAGCTGGAACCAAAGATACATTTTATTCTCGCACTCCGTTGCTACTCTTTGAACTCACAAGAATTTTGGAACTCAATTACTTTGATGTCGTTACAGGAAATTTCAAAGGTCCTGTGACTCCAATGGTTAAGCTATTTTTTAAAAGCATGAGAGATATCTTAACCAAGAAGCTATACTACTATTGGGATGTCATTTCCTCGAGCGCCAGGTTGAAATTGTCCGCACTTCTTGTTCCTGCAAATGTAAAACGTCTGGTGGAGAATGAAGCAATGATGAGTAGACATGGGTTTAGATTTTGGATTGGTGATGCCTATCGGCAAGCTGAAAAGAGAAATATAAACCTGAAGGAATATGATTTCAGTACTATGGAAGGGAGAAAAGGAATATTAGCTGAGTATCTGCATCAGAGTTTGTCTAGTGAACTGCAGGCTAATGAACAAGACCAGTCTTCTCAGAAAGAGGAACCAACCCCTGAGTATCATAGAGTAGGAGCGGATGACTACTCACTATACCGTGATACCTTCTGTCACGGTCCCGATAGTTCACCTATTGCGCCGCCTGGTGAACATGTTGTACCACCACCAGAAGAAAAGGATGATTACAGTCAAATCAGAGAAGAATGTGAAAGCTATGTATCGCAAGCTTTTGCGTGGAGTGAGATTTCGTTTGCAACCTTGCCTGAAGGAGCTAATTATATGAAAGAAAGGGAGAAGAATATATACAACTCCACCCTATCATTTTGGCGAGAGAATATGAAGCTTGAGAAGTTTCCAACACTTCAGAAATGTGCAAGGTGTGTCTTGGCCCTACCTGCCAGCAACTCCGATGTTGAACGTTTTTTCAGTGTTATGCGAGATTATTGGAATGGCCACAGGTCAAAATTAGCTCCAGAGACTATTCACCGGATAGCACTGATCAAATCTATTAGACAAAAACATGATTCTACTCAGGAAGCCAGTATGATGTCCAGGATCCTGAAACGATACCTTGAGATACAAGTAAATGCCGAAGACATTGATGATTCGACTAGCGATGAAGAAAGCTTCGAAGTTGATTGTGGAGATATCTGTGGTAATGACGACTTTGGTATGGCTACTCAGGATCATGCATCTGCTGTCCTTGATCAAGCATCCCCAGTTGACATTATCAGTGAAGAACAATATGATATTTATCCTTTGAGCCATTCGCCACGTGAGACTTCAGAATTCTTTTCAACTCGTGTAAACTCCTGTCTTAATGCCATTCTCGACGGTATTACCCCTTCTAATGATAAGTCTGGCTTGCAAGGTTGTCCTTAAGTTTGATAACATAATTCAGAGTGTAGAAGAATGTCAAATTCCTGCATAAACAACAACAAACCAAGCAAATGACCAAGGCCAAGATGTATAAGTTTAGGTTAAAGATCAGAAAACCGGTTTTCCACTCCGCATAGGGAATTCTAAAAGGGCGTGAACTCCGATTTTTTTAGGAGCCATGTTCAGTGGAAACTTGACTCAACGTTAAGTGTGGCTCCATGCCTGCGATCTTATTACCAAGTAATATGGCGTTCCTTGTTAGACTGGATCTGGTTAGAGACCTAGTTTTGCGGCATAGACACTATTGACAACTAGGTTGCCATATTTGCCATTACTCTTGACTATCTCTCGTACACCCATGTCGTAGTGAAGTGCTATCGGCGATTAAAACAGGCGTATTATACATGCCCTTTGGTAGAGTGTCGTAAGGAACAGTTCTTGTTATCTCACTGAGTCTGGTGGACTGTGATCATATTATGCCATACAAGCTGCCATGGGATTGGCGGACCTATTCACAGCCAGTAACAACTATATGTAGCGCAGACACGATAAGAGTGGCCACGGCAAATGTGGGAGTAGCTGCTTCAAATTATGATGGAGGAGAACATTAATAATACCAAGGTGTGCGAGACTAGATATGGAGTGCATAAGGGCGTAATATATACACATGGATAAGTGTTGCTATTAAATATCAGCAAAATTTGACCGAATCTCACGAAGCAACAACAGAATTGACGGGAATGAATGAAATGAGAGTTGCTACTCCAATATTCATCAGATATCAATTCACAGCCTCAATTCCTATTACTATTGCTGTATGCTTTAGAACAAAACATTTCTATGGCAGTTGCTTGAAGTTATTGCATTTTCTTCCCGATTGAGTTTAGATTTATGCAAGTGCAACTACTTGACATCCCTATTTTCCTGTAATAATTTTCGGTAACTATGCATATGATACTGGTTTTCGTAGTTGGTAATTGATTAATAACAAAAGTGACAGACGTACTATGTAGCTCTCAACATATCATCAAATCTGTTCTTCTGGTGGAAGACATAGAGAGCATTCATTTATGAGCATTGGCTTAGATTGAGCCATTGGATGAGAGAATAATTGCTTCAAAGCATATTAACCAATTACACGTTACCGGACTCACCAGCAGAGATTCTGCCGCATATTCTAAGCTTTGCAAACTGCCCGGATACCGGGTATGCATATGCATATAAGAACTGCAGCGGTTAGGTGTCTGTCGTATTATTAGAATTATGATTATAACTCAGTTAAAATTCTGCAATAATTAATCTTGAATGCAGAAAAACAGCACGACCTTTCTATAAATTATCAATTTCAAAAGATACAACCTTTACAACAATCTATGAATTTAGATGAATCAACTGCGGACTTACTACATTGTCATTCCTTTTTCTTTAAATGCGGAACCTACAGTTCGTTGATTTTTATTCTCCGACCTAGATTTTGGATTTACACGATCGTCGCGATAACACGACGATCATGTCGTAGATCAGCATTCAAGACGAAGAAGTGGCTTACAGTAGGAGTTGGCGGAAGCTACTTTCACTACCAAACTCCAACATTTCGATATCTGGTACAATCATTGTTGACTTGTGTAGAGGAGGGGAAAATATAAATGGATCCAGACAGTAGTGGCGAACTGGTTCTAAAAGAGCTACGGGCTATTAAACTTATATGCTATATTTTAATAGGGTTTAGTTCTCTCTACACTTCTGCTGGAATTTAAAATATTAGCAACCACAAGTGACCTGTGGAATAAATTCTTTCGACAAGATGGAGACCAGACTAGGATTCCATGACCACAGGCAATCCTGTAAACGAATATAGGATTCAATGGTGAAAAACTCAATGCGCATATGGGTTGTTTCGTTCATGAAATTCAAGTTGTACTTATCCAGTATCATATACAAGTAGATATTTGGTAGAAACCAATGACATCATGGGTGCGTAATTTTTATAGTAAGAGGTAGTTTAAACTTTTACTGCAACTCAAACACTGTGGGGTAGTTTTAGACGATTTTGATCCAAACAAACCTGAAACAATATTGCTAGTTAGCAAGAGAATTATTCTAGATATATTTCGCGATAGATGGGAGTTCAGAACTGTTTTTGCTCACGGCAAGAATAACAGGGAAAGCGAGATAGTGTCAAGGTAGTGTTTGGCAGAGCAAATTATGAGCTTAGATTGTGCATCCTAGAGAAGAAGAGATTAAAAAACAGATCAAAATAGTTCTAGTTTTGTGTCTCACGATAATGGGGCTAAGTATGAGCACGCTCATCCTTCAAATCGATACGAAAGTCGGTCTCAATGACTTGGAGAAGGCCATTTTCATGGGGAGTAACCACCCATTAGGGGTAATATTAAGTGCAAGTAAGCATTTCTCCGACTTATCGGAATATAGAAATGGAATTAACCGAATGTCAAAGTAACAATGTTCAGAAAACGCACTGCTGAGACTTCGGAATAATCAATACAAATATACATAACCAAATGCCTCATAAACAACTATCCTGTTGCTATGACCATTACCATATCAACCATAGGGTCACTCCTTGTCGAATTCCAATAACTAGTGAAAGTAAGCTGGTGTTGGTGTTGAGACATTAAACACCAGCTGAAAAATGATCCCTTTGGGTTTTCCTTTTTTCAATTCCGCCTTGGGAGTACAGTATATATACTGAAGTCTCTTAGAGCGTTAAACTCTTTTTACACACGATGGAATATCTGGGCCAAGTGTTTAATATGGATCGATCGGGTCCTGGTCGATTTGGTTATTCAAATATCAAAATTTGAGATTTCAGGGGTTTGGCCATGCAAATCTTTGTTACATTCACCACTTATCATAGGGCTGATTTAGCGGATGTCATCAATTGTCTCCGGAGAACGATTACTATAGTTTGCCACATTTTCTTTTGCGTATAGTAATTCTTGGATCAAATGTGGAGACGGTCGTATCAGCTATATCTCGAGACATTCAGAAAAATAGAGGTGACATACGGACCATTGGTTCAGCTACTGTTACACATTGCAACTAATAGAATTAGTATAAGATAGATACAGCTGACGCAGAAACAAACAAGCTACGAGGCTTCTTGAGCAATACATTTAACTCGCAGAATCTAAGAGTAGAAAATTGAGATGCTCCGCAAAGCAGCCCATTGTAAAACAAAGTCAGATGAAAAAAATCTCTTTAATACATAAGTAAAACTAAATTAAGAATTAATCAAGTTTAGTCGAAAAGACCCATACCCATGTCACCGTCAGATTCTTCTTCTTCTTCTTCAGCGGCAGCAGCTGGAGCAGCGTCACCACCGGAAGCAGCACCAGCAGCTGGAGCAGCAGCGGCGTAAGCTTCTGGGTTGGCGATTCTGTCCTTGACGGCTTCAGAACCTTCGTAGGTGTAGTCAGTGGCAATAGAGACAGCCAAGACGTTCTTGTAGTTGTTGATGATGTTGTGGGAAACAGCTGGAAGAGTTGGGTAGCCAACAGCCAAAGAGATGGTGGCAATGGTCTTAGCAGCAGCAACGAAGTAGCCAGTCATTTGTTCATCAGTGATGTCCAAAATTTCTGGGGAGAAGACTTGACCGTTGTCATAGACTTGTTCAACACCCAAACCATAGGTGAATGGAGAGATGTTCAACATATTCAACAAGGTAGCTTCAGATGGACCGACCTTGGCACCGGATTCGACAACCTTGACGTCAGTGGTAATTTCAATGGTACCTCTGGCAATCTTGGTTGGGACACCCAAAGCTTGGAAGAAGGAGGTCTTACCTGGTTCCATACCAGTGTTACCAGCTGGGACGAAAACGTCCATTGGAGCAACGGCACCAGCACGGGCTGGGGCAGCAACTCTGTTGGAAACGACAACGTCACGGATGGTCTTCAAGTCAGCGTTGGTGAAGACGAAACCAACGTTGCCCTTGATGTATGGAAGAAGCTTTTCAAGTTCTGGGAGTTCAGAAATGAAACCTCTGAAAGCACGTCTGACCATGGTGTTCTTACCCATAAGGATAACAGCGTCACCACGAAGGGCCTTTCTGACTTCGTGCATTTGTTGAGAGGAGACATTGTCAACCTGAACAAGGAAGATGGACTTGTAATCGTCCAAAAGGGTTCTGAGCTTGGTGAAATATTCACTCTTCTTTTCGGAAATGCCTCCCATGTCGACTTTTTAAAATTTAGGATAGGTTGTTTAAAGGCAGATCTACAATTAAACACTTGATGTTGAGTTTCACCATCACCCGAATGCGAAAATTTCATGTACCTCCCGAGTGTGAGAAGGCGGTCTAAGTTTTACACTCCAGGGTATATTATAGCCCAACTTGAAAGACAGTCACAAAGTCACGTGAGACACATTATACGCGCATGCGCAAAAACATTAGCGCCACACTATACGCCACACTTAGTTATTAGTCCACCGCCACTGCGGCAAACCTAGCAGAGATCAAAATGATCATCATGCCTGCGGTTCTTTTAGAATTTGCATCCTCTCTGAACGCGTTAATTTATAGAATGATATGAGACCGAAAACTTTGCCGATGGCGTATCACTGCTACTCGTCTCCGGGTTCTAACTCAAGCATACTGTGGCAAAAAAAATCTTAAAGAGGGACAATTTTCTTCAGCTAGGAGATCACGTATTTAGATTTAATGAACATCGCCAAAATTCCAATCAACCATGTTATATCATTCATGCCAAAATATCACTCTTTCAATTGGTGATATCTTAGAAATCAATTACTTGGTTGGGGAGATGTAGGAATAATTTAGTTGGGGAGGGGAAAGGAAACAACGGTCGCATTCAAAAAGAAATGGTACCAGTAAATATATTTGATGGGTTTAATGCGAGTTGTTAACGGGTTTTAATCGGCCTCGTCAGAGAATTGGTTAATACAGACAAGGATGTCAACAACGACAAGATGCGAAGTTGCAAAAAATGCTGTACATAAACATGAAAAATGTAAATTAAACCCTTGATCACTTACGTTAACAGTTGTGGGTATACCGCTTAGCTTTGAACTGTTGCAATATTTTTACGAACTTTACATCAGCCGCTCAACCTAAGGGAATAGTTCCCGGTAAATGGCGGTTTCAAACAAAAGAAAATGCTTAAACCAAGTGACTCCAAGGGGTAAAGTGATTCAAAATATTTGTTATAAAATCCATATCATATTTTATGGACTTTGCTAAGGTTATACTCTTCCGCTTTTCTTAGCACAAGCCGACACTTGTGTTTCATATATATCTTTCAGGGACTGTGCATTACCGATCGTGTCGATCCCAACACATCATAATAGGTGTCCCCGACAGATATTATTAGGTGTCCCCGACAGATATTATTATCTGATGTCTCAAATTACACAGTTTTCATTCGACCTGTAACGCTCAAAAATGCAAGAGCAGCCTGAAGCAACAAATTTGGAAAGCATGCAGGTCCCAGCCTCTCCGGAGGCTACAGCAGAAGATGATGAGTTTGAAAGAATATGAGCTGGTTGAGCTTCAGTATAAACCTGGAAGGGGGTTCAACAGATTGAAAGAAAGATTAATAAAGAACTTGAGATCAAGCGAGCCTCCTAAAAAGATTGAAGTGACGAATATCAAGCATATGCGGGATTTCAGAACCGTTCAAAACTTTTCTTGATCCGTGAATCGCCATGTATTTTCCGGTACGATCCTGAGCAACATTATCTCACAGCAATGTTGAGAACACAAGTCCATCATAACATGGTTGACCGCTGTCATCAGAAAATAGTTGAACAACTGGGACTATTGGGGTTGGCAGAAGCTTGGGGAAATCGTATGAAGAAGCTGCAATTCCCGAGCGCTTATCCCACCGAAAGGTACCAGACGTTAGATTTATCAGCATACCACGGGCTTTGCCACATCCATAGAAGCTCGGGCTTATTGTCAAACTTTTGTCGTTGAATGTGGTGACCCTGATGGAGTCACAAACTTGGTAATTGACGGCCTGAACACCCTTCGCTCGCCAGATGAGCTTACTTCAGGCGCTTGCCATCAAACACGCAAGCATAATTGAAACTATGCAATTTTGATGCGAAGCCATACGCTGGGACGGATTGAGCAAGAAGTACGGCAAGTCATTGAAGGTGAATACCATTGTGTCGAGTCACTCTTGATTGCCAAGGAACTGTGTTATGTTGCGCTCCGGCTGATTGCAGTTTACCAGGCAGAAGCAAAAAAAGCGGAAGAGTGGGAATTGGGGCGAATTAATCGTGCGGAATTTGAAGCGCGCAGTTTCGAGGGCTGAGAGGTCAGTTGAAAAGAATTAACAGGGACCGAAGAGAGGAGTTTTCAGAATATATACTACACTGCAAGATTGTGTGCCGTGATAGTCATAAAATTGAACCTCAGTGGCCAGAAGGACATTTAGGACCTAGGACCTCACTAGAAGCCATTCAGTTGTGTAAGCAAGAATTTTTCGAACAAGGATGGCGACAAGAACAGATTGTTCGACAAGACGCAGAAATGATAGTAAGGTACTGTCTTTTCAGAAACATTGAAGATATTCTTGGAGAGGGGGAAACAAATGGGTTTGGTGGTATTAACGTCTGACAAGACAAAATGGAGATTCCGCTGTACGTGATGTTTCACCAACCTAGGGAAGACCAAGAGAAGGAACCAATGATTTGGTTTGATATGATTAAATGATTATGAAAACTATGAAATAACAGGTAGTTCCGTTTGGAAAATTTTATAAAGTGTGCAGTTGCTTATATTCCCCTGTATTGTTATCTTACATTCATTCCTTTTGCTATTACAGTTGCAAATGGCGCATTTTCTACTATTTTTTATTCATTTCGCATTACTTCATCGAATATAATAGTTTTATTTCTGCAATAAATTTACTAAGAGAAAATCTATTCACGCATTGTTGGTCTGATAACAACAAGCGATACTTGAAATATGAAATTGCCCTCCAAAATTGCGCTTTGTTCGACAAGTATCGCTCAGAGAACTGACAGACGCATAATACTCTCTTATGAATTTCTTCGTTATCATGTTTGAGATTCTTGCACTAGCCGTAAATCATGGTTTCTATTTTACTTCAATTTTCGTTAGTCACTTTTGCAATCCAAGGTAGATTGAAAGGCACATCAAGTGGATTTGACATAAGTTTATATGAATCTTAACCTGAATAGACCTGGCTTGGTTAAATGGTTCTGGGTGTGTTGTGTTAGTTAGCTTGTCGAAGTTGAAATGGAGATTGCTCGGAATTAACAGCCGCATATCATGTGTCAGATTTCTATTTTTCAGGGGGGCTGCATTGCCGATCCCAACACATCACAAATTGATACGCGTCGCGCAATTATTATTTGGTGCCTCAAAATCTCAACCAACAATTAATAGACCTGTAACATTTAAATGCCGGACCAGCTAGAAATACCAAATTTGGAAAGCATGAAAAGCATGCATATGAAAAGGATTGAAACCCCAGTCTCACCGGAGACGACACCAGAAGATGATGGGTTCGAGGAATATGGGCTGGTGGAACTCCAGTATAAACCTGGCAAATGGTTCAGTGACTTGAAAAAAAGATTAGTAAAGAACTTGGAATTAAGCGAGCCTCCTAAAAAGATTAAAGTGACAAATATTAAAGATATGCGGGATTTCAGAACCATTGAGAATTTCCTGAACCGTGAAGCCCCACACAAAGTTAATTTTCGCTATTATCCTGACAAACATTATCTCACAGTAATGTCGGAAACAGAGGTCCATCGCGGCATGGTCGACTGCTGTAATCAGAAAATAGTTGAACAACTGAAACTATTGGGGTTTGTAGAAGGTTTCAATTTTCTGTACAGCTGCGTGAAACCGTATGAAGAAGCTACAATTCCAGAGCACCTATCTCAACGAAAGTTACCAGACGTCGGTTTCTTCAGCATACCACGGCTTTTACCACATCCATTGAAGCTCGGGCTCTTTGTCAAACACTTGTCGTTGAATATGGCAAGTCTGAAGGGGTCAGAGATTTGGTAATGGATGGACTGAACGCCCTTCGCTCGTCAGATGGGGCTCACTCAGGCGCTTGTCATCAACTATTTCAACAAAGATGAGAGATATGAGCAATATGCAATTTTGATGCGAAGCCATTCTTTGGGACAGATTGAGCAGGAGGTTCGCAGGGTCATCGAAGATGAAAGCAACGGTGTTGACCCACTCCTGATTGCAAAGGAGATGTGCCACATCGCCCTCCGGCGTATCAGAGTTTACAAGGCAGAAGCTAATAAATCTGAAGAGTGGGAATTGAGGCAAGTTAATCGTGCGGAAGTTGAAGAGGAGGAATTGGGCCAAATTAATAGAGCGGAGTTTGAACAGCGGTTTCGACGGCTGACAGATCAGTTGGACAGTACTAACCGTGAGCGAAGAAGGAATTCTTAGAATACATACAGCTCCGCAAGATTGTGTCCCGTCACCGTAATAGAATTCAACCTGAGTGGCCACCGATTCCGAGGCCAGATCTTGATGCACTCAGTGACACATTCACCGGATATTTAGCCCAGTTTAACGATCGGGGAATTGTTGATTTGAATGAATTATTTGAAGATGAGAATAACCAACGATTCTCATTTGAAGAGCGGTTGAGAAAAGCCTACAAGAGGGATCACAGCGTGAAAAGCACATTCAGAACTGTACTGGAAACCATCCAAACTTGTAAGCGCGATTTTTTCGAGCTTGGATGGCGACAAGGAGAGATTGTTAGACAAGATGCCGAAATGGTAGTAAGGTACTGTCTTTTCAGCAACATTGTAAATATTCTTGGAGAGGGCGAAAAAGATGATGGGTATGGTGGTGTCAACGTCCGACAAGAAAAGATGGATATTCCGCTGAACGTGATATTCCATCAACCTAGGGAAGATCAGGAGGAGGAACCAATGCTTTGGTTCGATTTGATTGATTAATTACCTAATTTTTACTGCAAAATTTGTAGCGATAGTATATCGCTCCGTTGGCTATTTCATTGTTGTTACTATCTCAGATTTAGCTGATATTTTCTTTCATTGTAAGCCCACATTCATTCCTTACCATTTCAGGCACAAATGGTCTGGTTTCTATAATTTATTTATTTATTTATTTATTTAGCGTTACTTCATTGAATACAATGGTTTCCCTTCTGTAATTAATTTACCAAGACAGTCGTCCTTCAAAAGTGGTTGGTCGAACACGAACAACTGACATAAATTATAGGAATCTTAAACTAAACAGACACAGAATAATAGTTACTCTAATAAACTTTGTTGACCTAATTCTCCAGAAGTAGTTGGGTAAAGGAGATATCGATTGAACGAGAGATATCTCAGATTGTAACAGCCGCATATCATGTGTCAGATTTCTATTTTTCAGGGGAGCTGCATTGCCGATCCCAACACATCACAAAATTTGATACGCGTCGCGCAATTATTATTGGTGCCTCAAAATCTCAACCAACAATTACTCGACCTGTAACATTTAAATGCCGGACCAGCTAGAAATGCCAAATTTGGAAAGCATGAAAAGCATGCATATGAAAAGGATTGAAACCCCAGTCTCACCGGAGACGACACCAGAAGATGATGGGTTCGAGGAATATGAGCTGGTGGAACTCCAGTATAAACCTGGCAAATGGTTCAGTGACTTGAAAAAAAGATTAGTAAAGAACTTGGAATTAAGCGAGCCTCCTAAAAAGATTAAAGTGACAAATATTAAAGATATGCGGGATTTCAGAACCGTTGAGAATTTCCTGAACCGTGAAGCCCCACACAAAGTTAATTTTCGCTATTATCCTGACAAACATTATCTCACAGTAATGTCGGAAACAGAGGTCCATCGCTTCATGGTTGACTGCTGCAAAAAGAAAATAGTTGAACAACTGAGCCTCTTTGGGTTTGTAGAAGGTTTCAATTTTCTGTACAGCTGCGTGAAACCGTATGAAGAAGCTGTAATTCCTGAGCGCTTAACTCACCGAAAGGTACCAGACGTTGGTTTTCTCAGCATACCACGAACCTTTGCCACATCCATAGAAGCTCGGGCTCTTTGTCAAACACTTGTCGTTGAATATGGCAAGTCTGAAGGGGTAAGAGATTTGGTAATGGATGGACTGAACGCCCTTCGCTCGTCAGATGGGCTCACTCAGGCGCTTGTCATCAACTATTTCAACAAAGATGAGAGATATGAGCAATATGCAATTTTGATGCGGAGCCATTCTTTGGGACAGATTGAGCAGGAGGTTCGCAGGGTCATCGAAGATGAAAGCAATGGTGTTGAGCCACTCCTGATTGCAAAGGAGATGTGCCACATCGCCCTCCGGCGTATCAGAGTTTACAAGGCAGAAGCTAATAAATCTGAAGAGTGGGAATTGAGGCAAATTAATAGAGCGGAGTTTGAACAGCAGTTTCGAGGGCTGACAGATCAATTGGACAATACTAACAGTGAGCGAAGAAGGAATTTCTTAGAATACATACAGCTCCGCAATATTGTGTCCAGTCACCGTAATAGAATTCAACCTGAGTGGCCACCGATTCCGAGGCCAGATCTTGATGCACTGAGGGACACATTCAACGGATACTTGGCCCAGTTTAACGATCTGGGAATTGCTGATTTGAATGAATTAGTCGAACATGAGAATAGCCAACGATTCTCATTTGAAGAGCGGTTAAAAAAAGCCTACAAGAGGGATCACAGCGTGAAGAGCACATTCAGAACTGTACTGGAAACCATCCAAACTTGTAAGCGCGATTTTTTTGAGCTTGGACGGCGACAAGAAAAGATCGTTCGACAAGATGCCGAAATGATAGTGAAATACTGTCTTTTCAGCAATGTCAACGATATTCTTGTCGACGCAGAAGGAGGTGGATATGGAGGCGTCAACGTCCAACAAGACAGGATAGGGATTCCACTGAACGTGATATTCCATCAACCTAGGGAGGATCAGGAGGAAGAACCAATGCTTTGGTTCGATTTGATTTTGTAGTTATACCTATTTCTCTGCGAAATACCCGACTTTCTGATACCAATTTTGCTGCTGTTCTCCGGATTTTGTCTCCTAGATTCTTAGTTTTTCTTTTTACTGATCATCCTTTCCTGGCCCTGATTACGGCAGTAGCGTAGCTTTATTTATATGCTATTTATTTTAATAATATAAAGTGATATGGTAAGTTTTATATTCAATTTCACTTGATAGAAATAAACAGGTTGTGGAATAAAGCAGCAATTTTCGAAATTGGTCATCAATCAGATTCCAAGTTCTTCAGATGAAAAGAACTTTGACGAGTCCGGAAAGCTTTAGTCATGCAGTTATTACTTGACGTGCCCTACCCTCTCCCATACCATCAGTTAGAAGAGTGTCCGGAAAGCTTCTTTTTTCCCCGAAAAGATCCAAAAAAGGAAATCTGCGAGGGCATTGCCTACATTCTACACCTCTGACCTTGAAAATGTCTAAAGATATATATATCTGTATGTATATATACGCTGTAACTATCTTTATTTCTAGGTGATGCAGCCGATTAATGAATGTTAACTAATAGACTCCGATATTATTAGTGAGAGGTGGAAGGAGGCAAAAGAAACCTTTCAGCTTAAAAAGGTCTCAATTGCTTGTTTTGCAACAACCACTTTTTTGTGACGTTCGGGTTTGGACTTTCCCTTTTCACTGGATTCACCAATGACACCATCCAGGTCCTTTTGCTGACGGAATTCTGGGTCGCATAAACTTAACAACAATTGTAAAGTGAGGTATGCGTCATTGCCAGCATTATGGAGTAGTCCATGCGGGATTGAAAGGTATTTCAAGACTTTACCCAATGCACCAAATTGAGCCGATGGATTAGCATGCCAGATTTTCAGAGTGTCCAATATTTTGTAATCGCCAATAACAAAATCATTTTTGCGCAACATGCTCAAATCGCCCTTGAGATCATGCCCCACCAACATTAACGAACGATTGTCCCGCTTGGCCTTATCGGCATAATGTGCAATGAGCTCATCCAGTGTTGTCCTGCAATCAGCTAGCGTGAGCACCAAGGATTGACCATAACTAAAATGCATTTTATGATCAGGTACATATCGGCCATTATTACACCCAAGAAATTCTTTGACAATATAATGCGCCGTCCGGAAATGCGGGAAGTTATTCTCGGACGTTATTTGGTCTGCGGGATCATATATCGATATCCCCAGTTCGGTTATTGTGGATTGCTTCCTCTCCCACAGTTCTAAATCTAACGAAACCAGAATAGCCGACCTCTTCTCAATCACCTCTTTGCCCTCCTTCAAAACTCGCGAGTTTTTCATGATCTTAGAAAGCTCTCCAAGCCTTTGATCCCAAGGCACAAATTCTGGCTCTTCTGTTACGCTTGTTCCGCCATTGACGGCATTGATTTTGCCCATGTTGTGTTGTATGTTCTGGACTGGTACACCAGGTCGTTTCAAGCGATGACTATTTGACTTGCCACTGTTGAATGCTCGAGATCGTACCTGAATCGAAGGAACCTTGGGCATAATAGTCTTGTCACCGGCAACCGATCCCTCCTAAAATCTTTGACTCTTGCAGTCATGGTGCAGCTGCAGATTTTCATGACATTCACGCGTCATTGTGCGCAACATCCCGACCCGTGGTCCGGGACATAGTACAGCAAATCGTCAGGCGGATACAAAGGCGCCTCTTGGACGATGGGATCGTTCCACATATTTCTGACCCTGAGTTTCTTTGTAGAATGCAATGACTGTCTCTAATGTCAAGACGCCGATTAAATTCACAAGTAACTCCGGATTGCGGAAATGGTCTAGAAAAAAACCGCAGAAAGAAAGAGGTTATGAGGTTGGGGATATGACGTTTGCAGCCCGACAAATGAGAGACGAACAGGTAGAATACAACGAATTGGGGGCCGCTGGGATTTATGATGAGAAACAGCTCAAACAAGAGGATACTTCTTGCTGTTATTGGTTCAAGAGAAGATTGTGGCATTTTTTGGGCTTGGAGTCACAGAGAATATAAATACATTTATATATATGGCTCTACATGTGCTTGGAATTGGCTCTGTCTAAAACAGGCAAAACAGGCACCTGGTTCAAGCTTGCCTCCGGCGGCTTCTTTTTTCTCCGAAAAGAAGCAAAAAAGGTAGCTCTGCGAGGTCACAAACGGATGCTTCTGGTTCATTTAAAAAAAAGAAAAGAACTCTTCATTATTTCAGGAGGTGCGGCTGAAATGAATCTCCGTTCTATTTTCCTCGGTGTCTCAGAATGGCAGTTGACGCAATCTGAGGGGTAAATCGTTTAGAATAATATAATAATACGGATAAACTGGCGATATTATTTTTGCATATTTTCATTCTGCATCACGGATCGACATGAAAATATTTTCACAGAAAATAATCTAACAGGAAAGTTTATTTCCTATTAAGCTTGGGCCTATTATAATTACTTGCAAAAGGTGGGTGTCTTTTCTTGGGACACACAACTCTCGTCATTGTAACATTTGGTTTGATGATTAAATCGTCACTTATGCGAAAACCCCTGTAAAAAGATATGCAGTTTGGATATGGTAGATCGTTTAATCATCTAATGATAAATGCCAATTCCCGGCTCCGTTTGGATCCTTGGCAATATAGCTAAAACCTTTTGAGAGCAGCTTGGAGCTCAGAATAAAGTTATAAAGATGTTAAGAAATCACCAATGTGCATCGTTCTGTCGGTGGAATTAAACATGGCTATGGATACGGCTACTAGAATGCTATAGTTCCAATATGCCGTTTTAGCAACCCCCCACGTCATTAACGCGGAGAGTATTGTTTTTGAAGATACCACTTATTTTACCAATACTAAAATATCAATGATGATTATATACTTCCTAACTCGTATTCTTATCTGAACATCAGCCAAATGAAACGGAACTCAATCAGCTCAATGGTAATGTGAAATTCCGGCCAATTGTGTGCCTGATAAGGGATTTCAACCTTGCATTAGGAAAAAAATAATAGGTGCGGCGGTGTTTCATTGGCTTTGAAACAACCGACAAAAAATTGAATTATTATGCGGTAAAGGTGCATGGAAATCAAAATAGAAAACAAAAATTTAAAGGAATTATTCGAAACAGAACCTGTCGAAAAAAATTCTGAATATAGTTTGTGACAAACGTTGTCATCTGGTCCATGTTTCACATAGGTTTTTCATTACGTGAGGTTACATACCACGTTTCCCAGCGTAGTAATGAACGCCGCACCACGATAGTATAAAAAAATAAAAAATATTGAAGTCATTTAGCCGGATGGAGCAGACAGTTCCGACAACCGCATCTCAATATTTTTTTTCTTTTTTCTTTTCTTTTCTTTCTTTTTTTTTTCTCTCATAGATAAATATATATAGGGGTAGCGTAGGAACTTTTTTTCTCCCTAACATTTTCTATTGCGAGATACCAGAGCTATATTATGCCAGCTGAACGAAGCTCGCTAGGGTTGCCGCCTGCGTCCACTGATCCTCTTCTTAAAGACGACGATGTTGTAGAAACATACACTAGCTTAGATAGTTCGAACGCTCCGACCAGTGATGAAGAGAGTGTTTACGATGAGAAGAAGGAGAGCTGGAACAATCCTAGAGGAAACATTCCAAAGCTTCTGATCACGTTTTTTGGCTTTACTATGATGGGCTGCACTGATTCGGCCATTGGTGCATTGATCCCATCGTTGGAACATCACTATGGACTTGATGACGTCCAAGTTTCATTTGCATTATTAGCTCCAGTCATTGGGGGCTTGACTTCTACTGTTATCTGCACCTGGGCCCATTACATTTTGGGTAGAGGAGGTGTTTCCATTCTAGGAATTTCCTGCCAGTTGGCAAATTACTTTGTCGCAATGAGTAACCCACCCTACTGGGCGCTCTTGACTTTTTTTGCCCTTGGCGGGTTAGGATCCGGCTTGATGAACGGATCCTGGAATGCATGGGTTGGTGCCTTCAACGATTCTCATTCGGTTTTGGGTGTTCTTCAGGGATTCTACGCAATCGGCGGAATCACTGGTCCCGCAGTGGTCACCTGGATTCTCTCCAGTGATATGAATTGGTACGTCTACTACAGAATCTTGGGAATTTATGCCTTCATCCTCCTGATCGCATCGGCCGTGATCTTCCACAAGGATGGTCCTTCTGCTTACATTGCCAGTGTTCAAGCTGAGGAAGGAGAGGGCCACGCCACAGACTCCGAAAGCTCTGCTACTCTTGAAGCTCTCAAGACGAAGGAGGTTTGGCTCTTATCCCTCTTATTATATTCTTACCAAGGAACCGAACTTTCTTTGAGTGACTGGGTAGTGACCTATATGATCAGAGTTCGAAATGGAGATCCTCGATACATGGGATTGATCTCTTCTTGTTTATGGACCGGTCTGACTATCGGAAGAATTGGGCTGGGGTTTGTCACTGGCAGGTTCAAGAACCACAAACGTGTGGTGACAGTATACATGGCATTGGCCATCATCAGTCAACTGGTTTTCTGGGCTTCCTCTAGCCTGGCAATGTCGGCTGTTTCCATCTTATTTATTGGTTTCTTCACCGGTCCTGTTTTCCCATCTGCAATGATCTTAACTACCACGATTTTGCCAACCAGATTGCATGTACCAGGAATCTGCGTTTCCACTGGTCTATCCGGTGTTGGCGCTGCTTCCTTGCCAGTAGTAATTGGTGCAATGTTGGAAAAGCTTGGTGCTCCAGCCCTCCAACCTCTAACCTTCATTTTCCTACTTGTGCTGATCTCCTTATGGATCGCACTTCCTAGCAAAAGGAGATCAACCTAATGATATTTATAGATTAATACTAGTATTATTGCTATTCGCTATTTATTCACTACTAGAATGCTAAGTTTGCGTAAAAATCATATGTTATATTTACAAAATGTTTAATAGACCATCTGCTCATCGTCGGTCATTACATCATCGTCGTCTTTGGTATCGTTATTAAAATCGGTTACTACGCTCTTTTCGGACGCTTCCAAACATAATTTGAGCATAGACTCTTTGGGCAATCGTTCAAACTCGGGAGACCTGATTATCTGGCCCCAATTCGTTAGACACACGCAGGCTGCGTTCCGTGCAACGACTGGCTCATTGGCCATTTTGGCACGTTCCCAAATGATAACTGCTGTTGTTGCATTGTATTCATATCGTGTAATGGCTTGAATGCATAGCTTGCGAAGTCGAGGTAGCTCGTAGACGTTGGCCAACAGCATCAAACCGGTGATTTCGTTAATGTCACACCCATCAATCGAATCCCGATACATATATTCCACCAAACGGGCCACCCACGATATTGGTTCTGGGATATACAATTTCCCTGTTCGACTTTCTGTCATACCACTTGTGATGATCCGCTTGAAATGGGGCCAGCGAGCCGCGAGCACCATTCTATGCACTTTAAGAGGTGATGATTTTGGCACGTCTATATCACCAACCTGTGGCCTGTCTAATGCATCTATTGCAAAGATTTCAAAATCACACATTTCAGACCGCTTGTAGAATTCATACATGTCATTTCCAATCGTTCCACCGTCCAAGTCGCCGGAACCTTCCATCATACTATGGCTGTTGCTGACTGGCGAACTGGATCGCGACGATTCCAGATAACCCAGTTCTGACATATCCAATGTCAGCATGTGGCTTATCTTCTCTTCTTCATCTTTTTCTGATTGTCCTAATAACACCAAGGTATTATAAGCAACAATCATACGATACCAGCGATAGCCTGCAAAGTACGCTGTGCAATCGTCCGCCAAATGCCTCCAGTTGAGCACATCCAAGTCCAGGACGGTGATGCTGGGTGTGATGGGGAAAGAGCCTGGAACAACCACGTCAACTACAGAAGATCCATTTAACCCAGGAGAATACATGTGAGTACCTTGGGTCACAGAGAGGGGACGAGATGGCGATGATGTAGTAATATGCAAAGTTCCAATTGTATCAGTAGTTGTGTTGTACCAGGCCACTTCGGTCACTCGGTCCATCTCAGAGGACAACCCTCCAAAGGACCAAATCTTACCTTTATCCATATGGATAGTATGATCATATCGGCACACAAAGTCGAATGGACCTTCCAAATTCTGCGGATTAGAAAGGTCAATGAACCATAAATCGGACAATACATTTCCATCCTCATCCCGTCCACCGCTAACAACTATTTCTCCATCCTCACCTAAACAGGCTGCATGACGAGTTCGGGCCATAGAATTATCTGCAGGTAGACTGCCTCCAAGATCAATATTCCTCCATGTATCATTATCTGGATAATACAAAAAAATCTCTTCACTAAGCCCTGGGACATCGTCTTCACATTCTCCCCCAAAAATTACCATACATCCTGAAATAGCCCAGCCCCTGGATTTCGGAATATAAACAGCGCTATGCCCCGTTCTAGGACTTGGAATGTCTTCTGTAGTTGTTCCATTCAATGCTTTAGCTTTGTATGCTGGTCTACGACTACACATTCCCGTTGCAAGATCCACCATAGTCACATTGTTATCAACTAGAACCGATAAGAGATAAGATAAGCATAAATGCACTCTTTTCAAACAAATCTATTTCACTTACCCTCATCAGTAAACTGATCGAAACCTCCAAACATGATGAGTTGGTTTGTATCCGTCAGAACCATCGAGGAGTTCACCAACGGTTGAGGGATGGTACCTGATCATCAAGAACGTTAATATCTATAATCACAAAATCTATCTCTTTCTTATCTCACCTCCAAGCTCCATAACATCAAAACCCCCTCTAACTGGCCTATCTTCATCAGGGATTGGTTGTAATGTCACCGTACTTTCCTCCTCCATATTCCTCTATATCAGACCAAACCAAAGTCGTCTTATCGGGGATTGGTTGATCGATCCGAAAGGCTGCTGCAACTTCCTTTAGTACCACACAAAAAAAAGTTTAAAAAAAATTCTGATCGGCCTGTCGGTCAACTTTCCAAATCCAGACATATCAAACGGTGGGTGACAGGTTTCGGATTTAGTAAAGGCAAAAATGAATAATTTAGCTTTGCATTTGCCGGCGTATTTGTGGCGGAAAAAAAAAGAAAATGAAAAAGCTGAAAATTATCTCTACGCATGCAATTGGATGCACTCGATGAGTACACAGGCTGCTGGTGAGGGCATTCTCTATGTGCCTGAGGAAACTACTCTAGAACCTAACAGGAATGGTGTGTTCGGCGAATATGGAACTTCAATCAATTGAAAATAGAAAAACGTATCCAGTCAAGTCATTGGAATCCTGAATAAAATAGATACCTGACCCATCCCTATATTAGACGAGAGAATTTGTAGAAACATTTTAGAGTATTGTGTGGGTTCGAGACCAGAAGCGTGCAAATTGTCGCCGCACCAAAAGTATGAAAAAGAAAAAAACCCGTCGATTTATTAAGGGCAATTAGGCTGAAAAAAATTCAAACCCGGATTTTCACGCGAAAGGATGGAATCTACAAAGAGTGAGCCATCAGAAAACGGTGCTGTACCTGAGCAGCATATAGAACATGCCTCGACAGACGCGGAATCAACAGCGATGATAAACGGAAGTGTTGATAGTGGCTCTGCTGGTATTAATGCTCATGAACCCATTGCAACGCAACAAAACGGCGAAGAACCTGTAAGTTGAAATTGTGAAGAACACCCACAAAGGAATTTATTAATAACGACATGACCAGGCACGAAGAAAATCCAATAGAGTTAGGACTAGCACACAGTTCTACACGGGGGAGCCCGTCAGACCTAAACCAAAACCGAAGAAGAAAAAGTCCAACGCGTCGTCTACTTCGTCAGCTGGGGGATCTAAGGTAACCAAGTCATCAGGAGGAGGTAATGGTGGCAAAAAGGAATCCACTTCGCCATTTGTTATTTCATTAAAGATCCCGCAGAAGATTCATCCGCCGACATTCATTCCTGTAGAATCCCAGTATCCCGATGATATTATCTGGTTGAAACTGAGCATACGAGAATTTTTCTTGCGATTTGAACATTTGTGTCGTTTACCGAATAGACACGGCACAACAATCAATGACCCAACAGTAGAATGGAACGAATATTTGTACAAGTCGCTTATTGTTAATCTTCTCCGGATTATTCTAAATGACAACGTGCCATTGATTGAATACACAAAGGATTATTTATCAGAGGTGGAAAAGACTGCCGCCGATACAGACAGATTGTGGACTTTGCTATTTGAATTTTTGGATTATTCAGGAATCCCAGCATCTGAAGATCAAATTCAAAAGCAGAAGATTGAAGACGACTTCAAAACTGACAGGGAGAGACTGATAGCAATTTCTCGGTTGGTCCTAATTGCAACTGCTTCAGAGACCATTCGATTGACCATAGAGGATGACCAAGCAATTGCTAGAAGGATCCAATCCGAAACGTCTGAGAATGTTAAAAAATTGAAAAGCCATTTGGAGTCGCAACTTGAAAAATTGAACAAAACAAAACCATCGGAGACAGGACCAGATATGGATAGGTGGAAGGAACGGGTAGCAAATGCTAGAAAGTCCAATGCCGCCAAAATTCGAAATGCCGAGGATCTGTGTTATCTCAAATGTAGAAAATTGAACATGAGGACATTTGCATTGGGTAAGGATACCTTCGGAAACCAATATTGGATCTTCCAACAAAAGTCTAAAGACATCAGGTCTTGGGGTTCTTGGATCACTTGCCATTCTTCAATTGTTCATCCTAGTGGAGAAAAGGTGGTTGGTGAGGACGGTCAGCCTGTGGCTCACAAATCCAATTTTTATTTTGTTTCTGGGAAAGATGAGATTCGAAAGTTGGCTAAATGGATCCAGTCTCAATACAAAGCAAAGACATCTCTACAGATCACAAAAGATATGAACAAATTTGCAGATCATTTGATGAATGATGATTCATAAAAACAACAGTAGTTACGTAATTTATTTAATAAACTTGCAACGGATCTTCGTCTGTGTTGCTGATATCAATTTGAACTTCTGAATGACCATCCTTTTTTAACTCTTCTTCCAATTGTTGCTTCAGAACTTGCAAAAAAGGGCGTTCCGTGTTGGAGTGGCCACACACAATAGCGCTAATACCAGATTCCTTTAAAAAAAGTGCTTCATGATGTCCAATTTCACCAGTGAAATAGAGATCAGCATCCACTCCGCGCAAGACAGATCCACCTGAACCAGCACAGACTGCAAACGATGAAATTAATTCCTTACCGCTTTGGTGACGTGATGCCATTGCAACTTGAACATGATCTAATTTCAACGATGATTTGGCTCTTTGAATGAGCTCCTGAAGGGATATTGGAGACTCCAACTTTACATATCGGCCCATACCTCCACCTTCTTCGTGGCCTGGAACATCGGTTTTTTCAATTGCTCTTCTTTCGGATTCTTTATCCTGAGACAAAGCTGAACAGAGCCAATCATTGACACCACCAATGGCAGCATCAACAGCTGTATGTGGAGAATAAACACTGATTCCAGATTGAATCAATTTCAGCAACGAGGTCTGCTGCGGATCCGATGTTGTAATAGACTTCAGTCCCCGGAAAATGAAAGGATGATAGGCCAATACCATTGAGCATTGTTTGTCCAATGCCTCCTGACAAACTGAGCCAGTGAGATCGATAGTTAACAGGACCTTCAAAGGCTCAGCCTGAGAAGAGGTCCATTGTCTGTTTCCTGACGCTTCAACAAGCAATCCTGTGTTGTCCCAAGAACTATCTGCTAATTGTTTAGGATAAAGGCGTTCAACTTAGATTGGTTAGTAATAAGAAAAAAAGAAGAAAAAAAACCTCTGCAATATACACATATATTCATATGAATATATTATTCCATAACACAAAACATACTGACTTCAGTAAGGGTTCGAATTGCTCTAACTGACATGATGTCTGCAAGTGAATTTGTCGAGGTTTCGAGTCCTGTGATGGTTCACATAACCTTTCTTCCCAACTACAGTCCTAAATCATGTCTGGGTTAACGGACGAATATCTAGAAAAAGCGATAAGAGAAAGACTTGAGGCCAATCATGTTGAAATCAAGGACCAATCTGGAGGTTGTGGACAAGCATTTGAAGTTTTGATTGTATCGGATAAGTTTCGCGGAAAAAACAAGTTAATGCGACATCGATTAGTCAACAATGCTCTAAAAGAAGAAATAGCTTCTATCCATGCATTTACTCAAGTGAGTATTAAATGATTCATGTACTACTTTGAGACTTTTATGGCTAATGTGTGTGCTTTAGAAAGGATTTACTACTGAAGAATGGGAAAAGAAGCAGGCTGAGGAGAAAGCAGCTTAAATGGTTGTTTCGTGTAAATTATGTGTAACAGCAATGTATACCTACAAGGTGAACAGTCAACATTATACTTTCCTTTTATAGATTACGCATAACTATCCGAGCTTTATGTCCTCAATTCTATTTTCCAGCCCGGATAATTGTCCTATTAACCTCCGCTGATACTTCTCGGTCAACTCGACCAATTGATACAATACCCCTGCGGCCATTCCCCTAACATTTTCATCACTGATGGATTCCCATCGGTCCTCTAACCATACTTTCAGCTCAACGATCTGTCTCGACCATTTGGTTGCTAAATACTCTCCATCATGAATTTGGATGATGACCAAAATTACGGTCAGGAGCCCTTCTTCGACAGCAGATTCAGTGTTTGCTCTTTGGCCCAGGACTATTTCCAACAACTCGGTTGTCATGTCACTTAAGTCTGGTGATGATGGGTATGCAGAGTACAATAACAGTGCTAATGTCTTCAGGAAATGTGCTTTCAGAATCTCAGAGTAACTTCCCATCCCGCGAATCCCATTGCTCCTATGCCACTGAGCAGTCAAAGGATAGAGGAAATATTTAGACGAAATTTTCGCATATGGATTGTAAGTAGATAGAGGCTTTCCAAATTCCCGTTCCTTTTGTAATTTTCGTGAAACCCGCAAAATTTTGGGCCCACCCAAGGCGTCTTCAGCCTTCTCAGATGTTCCTTTGAGCAAACCCCTTTGCAAATTCGTGCTGAGCTTGTTGATTGGATCTTTTTCAGTTCTAAAGACCTTGTCTAATTCTGGAGGTAAAGATTTCCCTGGAAATATGTCATCGTCTGACGAAGTTCCACTTTTTTTGCTCAAGTCCTTTGCACCAAGTGTTATACCCGAAAGAAGTGACAATCGTTGTTGCAAGGAGAAATCTCCCTCAAATAAGAGTGTGGCTAGATATGGTGCCACAAGTTCTGGAGAAGCTGCTACAAGTGCTTTCAATGCATTCAACTTCATCTCACTGTAATTGTCAATGTCATAGCCATCCTTCAGTCCGGCTAAAACAGACGCTAATTCCTTGGCGTGATATTCTAATTCCTGTCCGTATTTTGCTTTCTGTTCGATTAAATTCGCAGCCGTCTCGATTGCCATCTTTTGTTTTTCGTAATCTTCCGTCGCAAAATACTCCAATAAATCTTTGATGTATATAGGAGGCAGTAATTTTTTCTTCTTGGTTAGTGTGGGATCATCATCATCATCGGAATCTACCTCATCTTCTTCGGGGATAGGATATGCTTCTAACCCTTCGTCCTCATCATCACTATCAACCTGTGCAACTCTTGCAACTTTTCTTGGTTGTAGAACTGTTGTAGTAGTCTCCCTAGCCTGTTTCGGTATCGGCTTCACTTCCGGTAGCTCCAGTACATCCCATAACTCGTCGCTGTACGTCAGTCGGGCATCAGATATCTTACCAATTACATTCCTCCAGTGCTCTTGTTCACCATTGTACATTCCTTTGAGGTCAAAGTTCAATGGCTTAACATTCTTATCAGGCGCAGCATGGCTGAGCTGTTCTGCAAGGAGGGTACCGAATAAGCGTGGTCTTGCTGAAACTGAGCCTAATCTATTAGAAATGGCCTCCAAATAAAACGCAGAGGAACTGACGCTTCTGAGAAAAGTTTTCGGCAAATGTGGGATGCTCAAAAATAATAATCGGGTCTGTGACTCCTGTAGTTCAATAGGGCATCTCTTGATGTTCAAACTGTCACCCCATTTTGTCACTAATGCTGCAAATAATTTTTCAAACTGATCCATATCGTAGGCTAATATTAATACAATAACTCGCTGCACATTAAAGTTAGAATTTTCTTCTCCGAAATGGAGCAAATGGGGATATATGGTGTCGCCGCTAGCCATGAGAAACATACTAAGAATACCTGCAGATGCGGAAATAACCTGTTCATTGACTCTACCCCCGGACAAATAATTCCGCTGTAGATATTTCAAGAAGGCTTCGGTCAAAACCTTTTTGCGTTCTGAAATGCGTAAGCTTTCGAAGAGCTTTACACCTTGAGAAATTGTCTTCTTTGTCAATACTAGTTTCCCCACCACTTGTGGGTGCCCAAGTTTCATGGATTTGTCAAGCATTTCCGAAGCAATTGCAAGATTACCATTTTCGGATAATGTCAAGATTTGTTGCACCAGATATTCAGTATAGTTTTCACCACTACTCAATGATTCCCATTTTGAAAATCTTTGAGTCTCAATAACACTCAATTGGTGCTCATAGCGCACTAACAGAAAACGAGCAGAAGATATGCATGAAAAAATGCGACTTCCAGCAAATAATCCAATAATTTCCTTGTTGTATAACCTATCCTTTTGTGTCGATCCACTAGTCGCACTTCTAAAGCAAATCCTTCGAAGAGGGGGTTCCAGATCTAGCTGAATAAGCACCCTCGATAAAAATTCGCACAGCAAGTTTATGTGAGAATAAATCTGAATGTTCTTCGTATATTCCTTCCCCGAAGTTCCATCGTCCGTGACAACGGACGAAATTAGTGCTTGAATCCTAGCCACAAGGCTACTTACACCAGGGAGGGTAGTAAATAAATCCACCAAATGGTTCAAAACATCACCCTTCAAATGACTCTCCAACCCTGGTAACGTTTCATTGATTATCGTGGAATATAATTCTAATGCACTAGCATTCGGAGTAGATATGAATTGCAGACAACCAGAACAGCTTTTCAACAATTGATCAACTCTGTCCAGACTAGGGTATCTTTTCAGCTCATTAGATATGTCTGCCAAATCCATTGGTTTGGTTTAAATGTGTACTATAATATGATCACTTTTACAGTAGTCAAGTAATATTCAATTGATATTTTCCAGTCGACCTTTCAGAAATCCTGATTCCGCTCTTGTGTGTGTTTGTTTGATCTATCAATATATTTTATACACCCTTAGTTGCGGTCCATAGCTCCCCGAATAAAAATAAATATTATGATTCGTCGTCAGATTCCAGCTGAATGTATCCTTCACCTAATATAGATATATATATATATATATATATATCTTTGTTCACGTTAACGTTAGATATTCGAAACTAAATATTATACGTATACTAAGGTATTCTTATGGAAGCGTTCGAATTTCAGATCTAGTATTGTACGCTTCAGCAGCGCAGGTTATTGTTGCCATGGCAACAAGATTAATTTTAAAAAAAATAAAATTTATGCGATAGCCCGGAGTCGAACCGGGGGCTCATCAAATTACCAACTGGCAACTCCAATTTTCTTGGGAACGATGAATTTTACCGCTAAACTACTACCGCTGACAACGCCTTAGATAAGGCGATGATGTCTCATATTGGTGCTTTTCTGGGGAAAAAAAAATTGTCAAAAAAGCTGGGAAAACGGCCAAAAAACGTACTTTTCTGTATAAGTATCAATTCTTCTTACCTTTTAGTATTTGTTTTCAAAAAATTGTTACACAATCGTGCTTCGTTGACAAAAAAAGAAAGAAAATTTTAAAAGCGCCTCTACCCCACATATTTCTTTTTTGCACAATCTAGCAGCATGGTTTAAACCCCGGACAGTACTTATAATAATAAATCATATTAAAGTCCTATGTAAATAGGTAATTATACAGAGAGTAGGACTCGGTTTAAACATCCGGACAGTACTTACTTATCAGATATTCTCTTTTTCTTTCATTGACAGGAGCGCCCCATTAATATTGTACCAGTTCAATATCCAAAAATAAAGAGTTACAAAAAGATTTCAGTCCGAATTAAAACCATCTAGATGAGGCTCGAAGAACTCTCAGATAAACACTGGAGAATTGTGCTAGTTTGCATCATGAAGTGTCAGGCACGTAGATTTATAGAAATTTGAGAAGTTTCATTTCATTTATTATACAAAATAGTATACACTACATATTTCAATCATCCGGTTCTACCAGAACCATATAGGTTTCCAGGCCGTATTCGAAGGACAATCCGAATCCGCTGAAGAAGCTTTCTGGGGGAGCCCTCGCAACATTTTGAGTAGGATAACTCAAATGAGGATGCAACATGGAAATTTGGATGCTATTTCCAACGAATGAAGATTCAAAACAGAGACCACAACTGTTCATGCGGTGAGCTCGAAGATGTTTCACACATCCTCACGCGCTGCGAACAATATAAGAATGAACGAGAGGTCTTGAAGCGGGCCTCACCGGAGCTCGACTTGAAAGCACTTTTGGATTCTCGAAAGGGCCTTCTTGCGGTTGTCGAGTTTCTAAAAAGTCTACCGCACCTTTTATACTAGATGGATATCTCTTCTGCGGAAGAGTCGCTCATGTAGATTTTGTCCTGGAGTCTAGAGTTCTATCTCGCCATACGTTAAGGTTTTCCTACATGCTCATAGTCTTATGAGGGAAATCCAGCGCCATCGCCACCATATGAATCTTCAACATGCTGTAACGCCTGGAGTGGGCCAATGACCGAATTATCCTGCTTGATGTATCTATTTCATTTAAATTATGTACACAGGAGTTTATTATTATTATTATTTCAATCATCCAATAACACCACTCTCCTTAAGTTCCTGGACTTGAGATTCATCATATCCGATATCACCCATAATTTCTAAGGTGTGTTGACCAAGTGTAGGTGGTGCAGATCTGACAGATGGTTGTGTCTCTGAAAATTTAACGGGAGTATTGACAAGCTTAATTGGCCCACACACCGAATGCTCAACTTCAGTAACCATGTTACGGGCAATGGTGTGCTCATGGTTTAGAACCGATTGGATATCGTTCACAGCAGCAAATGGGAATTGATGTTTTTCAAAGATTTCTAACCACTCTTCAGTCGTTTTAGTCAAGGTAATTTCATTGATGGCAGGAACAAGGATATCTCTATTTTTAACTCTTGACGCGTTATCAATGAACCTTGGGTTTTCCTTCCACTCTGGCCTGCCCAGAGCATCACATACTAATCGGAACAACTTATCGTTACCTCCACCAATCATGACGCTACCACCTTGAGCAGTATCAAATGCTTGATATGGACAAATACTTGGATGAGCTGTACCTTGTCTTCCGGCATCAGGCTTTCCTGAGATTAAGCAACTGGAGGCAATATTGGCCAAAGTTGCTGTTTGACAGTCACTCAAACAAACATCCAAGTGTTGACCTTTTCCAGACCTACCCCTTTGGATTAATGAAGCCATAATGGAATTAGAAGCATATAAACCAGTGGTAAGATCTGTGACAGCCACACCAACTTTAACTGGATGGCCTGCAGGGTCACCAGTAATATGCATCAACCCGAATTCTGCTTCGACCATTACATCATACCCTGGCCTATTCTTGTAGGGCCCAGTCTGTCCATAACCTGTAATACTAGCATAGATCAAACCTGGGTTAACCTGCTTAAGACTTTCATAGTCCAAACCATATTTCGCCAAATTACCTGGAACGAAGTTCTCGACCAACACATCAGCCTCGGCCACTATACTCTTCAAGATCTCCTGGCCCTTTTTATCTTGAAAGTTCAATCCAATGGACTTCTTGTTTCGGTTGACACATAGGAAATAGGCACTTTCTTGGGATTTGGCACCATCCAATCGGTCAGCAAATGGTGGACCCCAAGCTCTGGTGTCATCCCCTCGAGTAGGATGTTCAACCTTGATGATTTCTGCACCGAGATCACCGAGGATTTGGGTGCAGTACGGACCTGCAAGCACTCTTGTCAAATCAACTACCTTCACCCCTGAGAGAGGCAAGTCCGGAGTAGAGTTGGAGTAGCATCTTCGAAATATAAGGCTATTGGTACTCCTCAGAAACATACGACCACTACTACGTAATAACATTGTCATGGTGATGGGTTGTATAAGTGTATAGTATGGTTTTTTCTAAGTCATCGGAAGCATCTACTATATATATAGGGCTGGCGAACCCCGGACCCCGAAGGGGTTCCGACTGGCGGCTAAAAAAACACAATAACCCCGAAAATGAAAACCTAACCCTAAAAGGGTAAATTTTGTGGGGAAGATGCCGTGAAGTAATATAATTATGATTGATATATATTATAATTATTATAGATAGATAAGAGTGCTATGGCTAGTTGGAGATGCCAAGTTCTTGAAGGAAGGCTTGATTGTTTGGTTCTCTTCCGAGGAAATCCTTAAGTAGAATGGATTGATCGACGGAGCCACCTCGGCCGATGACCTTGTTACGATATTCCATACCAACTGCAGGATCCACAGGATTAGGCTTGAATCTAGTGTAGAACATGTCAGTGGCAAATACTTCAGACCAAAGGTAGCCGTAGTAACCAGAGTCATATCCTCCCATAATATGACCGAAGGAAGAATAGCCATGGACTCTTTGCTGGTCACCTTGGGAAACATGGCTCAATTCTTGACGCAACTTGTTCCAAAGTTCGGCGACGTCAATTGCAGCAGCCTTCTCTGGGGTGGCAGTATGAAGGGTAAGGTCAAACAAGCCGAAATGGAGTTGACGGAGAACGAAGAGCGCACCATTGACATGCTTAGCACGGATAAGAGAGTCAATGAGCTTGTCATCCAACTTCTTGGATGGATCAGTATAGTGACCAGAAAGGGCCTTAAGTTGAACAGGGTCCCAGGTCCAGAATTCGAGCATTTGAGATGGGGCCTCGACAAAATCCCAATCAACGGAGGTTCCACTGAATCGAGAGAACTTGGCATCTCCGACAAGATCGTGGATTCCGTGACCTAGTTCATGGAAGAAGGTAGTAACTTCATCATGTTTCAAGAGAGATGGGGCATTAGCAGTTGGCTTGGAAAAGTTGCAGACCAATGCGGTAACAGGGTAAACCTTTTCTCCCTTTTCATTGTAATAGGCCTTGGAAAGAGAGAAGTTTGCAGCATGTCCGTATTTGTTTGGACGAGGGTGGAGGTCCAAATAAAACCAACCGACAAAACTTGGGTTTGCTGGGTCCTCGGTGCTCCAGACGGCGAATTGCCGAACATCTGGATGCCACACTTGCTTAGAGGAGTCGGTGATTTCGGTGAAATCAAGGCTAAACAATTTTTCAAATAATCCCAACATTCCCGTGACGGTTTGTTCGATTGGGAAATATTCGGAAATCTTTTGATCATCAACCTGATATTCTCTTTCAAGTAAAAGGTTATCGTAGAATCTGGTATCCCAAGCATAGATGTCTTCTTCTTGTGGCATTCCTTGCTCCTTGAGATACTCCTGCTTGAGTTTGAACAATCCATTGACCTCTTCCTTGCCCTTGTCACTGAGCTTGGAACGGAGGTCCTCCAAAAATTCCTTGACGGTAGCACCGTTCTTGGCCATTCGTTCTTCCAAGACATAGTCAGAGTGGTGGGCGTATCCCAAGGCTTTGGCGATTTCAGCCCGCAACTTGACAGCCTTTTCGATCAACTCGACGTTGCCACTTTCAGCGCATCTGTTTTCATATCCCACAAAAACTTGCTTACGAGTGGCAGGGTTCTTGGCGTATTTCAAAACTGGTTGGACATCTGGCATCTTAAATGTCATTCGGAGTTTTCCATCTGGCTGCTTCTCATATTGCTCCAACACACGCTCTGGGACGCCCTCGAGCTCCTCCTTGGTAAAATCCAAATACCCATTCTCGCTGTCCAAGTTCTTAGCGAATTGGATACACACGCCAGAAAGATCCTTTCTCAACTGAGTCACGCGATCACGCTCTGCCTTGTCTTCAATTCCGAGTCCATTGCGTCTGTATCTAGTTTCGACCTTTTCGGCGAAGCGAATGGATTCAGCGTCCAGCTGGTCTCTTGGCAGTCTATCGTAGACCTCTTTAACCTTCTTGTATACATCCTCACGGGTACCGGCTTCAATGAAGTAATTGTCCAACATTTCCTCGGCCTTTGTGGATGCTTCTCTCAAAGACGGATCCATGCTGACACGTTGATAGAAAGTGAGAGGATGCATCTCTCGTTGTTGCTCATCCTCGATTCTGGCCGCCTTGAGAAAGACGTTTTCGAAAGTAGGGTTTGGCTCCTTTGCAATTTCATCATCTACAGCTCGGTTGTCTGCAATAATCTTCTCCGCCTTTCGGACCAACTCGTCAGCAGTAATAGTCCAACTTGGTGCAGCTTGTGGCGGGGTCAACGCACTCATCTTATGCATATATCTTTTGATCTGTTGTTGTGGTTGTATTCTTCGAAGTTCCGACGTCAATCGTAAGAGAACGCTACTCCTCATTTGTTTGTTAATATAAACACGCTAATCTCCCCGGGGGCATTAGCCCTTCAAAATTTCGATCGGCTCCCTAACCCAGGTTTTAATTTTTCCTTTTTATTATTTCTACGTTGGTGCAAAATCGAACCCTCCACAAGAAGTACTCTGTTACTGCATAACGTCACAACGTTGTGTGCATGGCACAGTTGGGACTGAAAACAATCGAGAGGCCCCAAAGTTGTTGCAAGACTTGAGTTATAAAGGAACAAAATAGAAATGTCAGAAAGCGCAGTGGTACCAAAGACTAGTCCCTCTGACAAGTTGCTGAACGACAAGGTGGGTTTCTAAAGCACAGGAGATTGCAGGAGAATGAATTCTAACTAGGAAATTGTCATGTAGTGGGACGTTGTCATGTCCAACACTTTGGTCAAGACCGGCTTGGGCTTTGGATTCGGCGTTGTCGCCTCGGTCCTTTTATTCAAGAGAAGAGCCTTCCCAGTGTGGTTAGGAACCGGCTTCGGTCTGGGTCGTGGTTACGCTGAAGGGGATGCCATCTTTAGAGAAAACAAGGCTGGTGTTAGATCTGTAAAGGCTTAGGAGATGTAATAAAAAATATGAACATTGTATTAACTGAATTACTACTTTGCAACAAAAAATTCGTTAGTCTATTAGAAAAGACAGTCAAGACACAAGCAACAGGTCAAACCTGCGCAGAGACCACAGCAGCATCCGTCGTTGCTCTTTTCTGGTGGAGCTTGTTGAATGTAAACTGGTTGTGGTGGAGGTTGAGCATATCCCTGTTGTGGTGGGTAGCCACCGTAAGCTGGTTGTGGTTGTTGTGGATACTATAAATGAATCCGCTCATATTAGTTTCACTTTCCCGCTCGCTAAATGATCACATTCTCAATAGCATTTTCCACTTACGTAGGACATTGTTTATTCCAAAATGATTTTGTGTCTAAAGTTAGAGATTTCCCAAAACTCCCAAATATCTTCGTTTATTTATATAGACATGCTCATCATTTAGTGGCGCCCAAAACAGCTTGGCTTATCCCGTTCCACTAAAAAAAAAAAAAAAAAAAAAAAAAAAAAAGCGTGACGCGCGCGCAGCCCCTACCGCAGCAGTAGAATAGAAAATATTTTTTTGAAGAATTTCTTTTTCTTGAACAACTCTATTCTCAAAAATGACGCATTCTGTTTCGATTAGCCTTCTAGAAACAAGTGTATTGGTAATTCGCTCAAGTGTAATGATGGGTCTTGGAAAATTCTATTTCTGGTCGGCTCTTTCGGCAAAAAAATACCTGTCAAGTTAAAGTAATTAATCGAATGTTTTAGATGAGCCTCCCTGAACATGTGGCAGTTCAAATGTGGCTGAAAAACAGAAAATAACGGGCTCCGATCCAACGCTACTACCCAAAAACAAAAAGAAATGTGGTCAACTACATCGCACTTCTATTACTCCATTAGGCTAAGCCAACTAAGATCTGTTTCACATGGCCCCGTTGTCTATTTATTTTCATCTGTTTTTGGACCAAGCTATTTCTATGTGTTATTGATAAGATATGTCAAGTCTTATATCCAAATATGCGCATATTTTTCTATGTTCCATCCTCAAGCGTATATATGCTGGGTCAATTTTATGCCCCCCTATTTTTTTCCTCTCTTGGATCGTTACATGCTTCTTTAATTGGAAAATAATTTATTTTTAAAAAATTGAGTTTTCCCGTTACCCCTGTACCACACTAGTCCAGTCGGATCTCGGCACATGTATATGTCACAACAAAATAAAAATAAAAACCAAGAAAAAAAATTAAAATGTATACATCAAAATATATATATTATTGGTTATTAATGCAAAAAGGTTCTATATAATCGTAAAATCGTTCATTTCTTCTTATTCACCGCATTCATAATACCAACAATACTGTATTTGCTGACCTTGTCATTTGGGTCCACCTCACCGGGCTTGTTCGGTGATCCCGGATCCAATAGGCCGGCCTTTGCAGCTCGAAAGACGCTCAACTCATTCTTCGGATCAAATCCCTTGGGATTATGAGGTGGGACCCTGATTGGTGGTCCTTTCTTAATATCGTGGGTCGTAGTTGCAGCTGAAGCAGTATCATTATTGTTTCCCGTAGAATTTCTTCTCGCAAGTGGTGCCGTTCCTTCATTAGTATTATTATGAGTTGTCGTCGTGTTCAGTTCATCTTTTCCAATTACAGATTGGCTTCTACCAAAACCCAAGGTAGATGCTAAGGGGGGTATAGAACGATTAGAATTAAAGTAATCATTCGCGTCAATTGAATAAAATGGGCTGTTGTAGTTAATTCCATCTTCATCATCTCCAACTGCCTCACTGTCTCCGCTGTCTTTGACCACAATGGCCCTGACATGGTCACCCGTGTTCACACTGGGTCGTCGCATAGTGTGCATCACAGAATCAAAGTAATTATCAGCTGGCTTGGCGTCCGGTGTGTGCTTCCCCGTATCGACTTGATTATCAACAACAACCGGAACCTTGCTATATTCATTGCTCTCTCGCATTGTTTGCAAGTTCTTCTTCACCTCGTCCCATTTGGGGTCCAACGGCAATGGCTTTTCGTCAAGAGTCATTTCTGACAGCTTCTTCTTAATTGGCTGGTATCCGCTATCTGCCAATCGTTCCGCTTCGTTCGCTGCCTCAGCTTCGGCGCGAACTTCTGCAGGCGTTTTAAAGGCCAATTTCCTTTCACTACCAACTGTCTTATTGGTGCCCGTGCTCATACTATAGAAACTTGTTTGAGAGTTAGGTGAGATTGGTAGTGTGTTCAGGGACTCCTGAGATGCAATCCTGTTAATAGAAGGTGGCTGTGATGTTGGGGAAGCTGCCGCGTTCAAGGCCTCACGAGATGCAACCCTTCTTTGAGGTTGATTGAATACTAAAGGAGCTGGTCGAGTTTTCGCATCAATGCTGGTCTCATTTGTTGACGGCACAAGACTATTCGGTCTCACCTGCAGACTTGGTGAAGTAGGTCCACTACTGGGGTGAATGGGTCCACTATTGGCTTGTCTAAGTTGGGACGGCGGTCTTCTAGCCGGTTGCGGAATTGGGCCAACCCCTGAATGTGAATACGGTCTTCCTTGGTCAGGCCCGTTTAAGCCAGGTGGAATTTCAGTCCTAGGAGAAATGTTTTCTGGGAAAGATTGGTTTCGTTGATGATGATTACCACCACGGTTAAAACCTGGCGGTGGCATCATACCACCTCTCCCTCTTTCATAATTGGAAACAACCCTTCCACCACCGCCTACACCGGGGGGCAGAGGTGGCTGTCTCATATCTCCACGGGGTTGCTGATAAAAGTCTTCATCCCCTCTGATCATTGGTGGTTTCTTGGGGAAACGGTTTCTTGGCCCGAGCCTATGATCAATATCCCCAGGAGCAGGCATCCCGCCAGGTGCAAATGATTGTTGGGAATGCATTGATGGTGGATATTGGTTACGACCGACATCCATGCCATCCGACATGTAGCCTGATGACCTGTTGCTGTACTCAGACGGTGGATATCCACTGTTTTGTGGAGAACCACGTTGATGATATCTTTGCGGAGGTGGTCCCGTTGGTGGCCCCATTTCTCTGTTCACATTCATTGGAGGTTGTGACGTCGGTCTCATTCTTTGGTCACCTCGAGGTTGCTGCTGGGTAGTAGGATGAGGAGGAATGGATTCCTGATCTCCAAAATATCCAACATCAGGTTCACCCATCATTCTTTGCCGATAATAATACTCCTCATCTGGTTCCTCTTTTTTAATGTAAGGTTCCTCCTGGATACTTCCTTCTTGGGGTGGAAGTGAAGTCGGAACTGGTCGTCGCCTCACTCTTGGTTCAGGGGATCCACGAATCGATTCGCCATATGGAATTTCTTCCGAAACCTTCCATTTAGGAGCAATCTCTGATCCAGGGGGTGCTGGAAGTGGCTTATCAACATCACTTCTGGTTCGAGTATGTTGAGCTCTGATTGATCGGCCTTGGTAAGTAGTGGGCAATTCTTCCAATTTCAACGCACTAACATCCGAATGCTGGCTTTTCATATGACCAGGAACAAAGTTTTTATTATCTTCGTTTTGATCATTCTCCAACGTCGATTTGATGGGTTGTTGCAATGACACCGATCTCCTTGAACCTGGAGAGTTTGTTGGCTGCAAAATCTTTGGAGTCTCTGCCTTTGAGCCTTTAGAGGGACTAGAAGCTCGAGTGGAGATTTCCACTGGTGCCATATATGGTGTATAATAAACACTCATAGCATCCGAGTTATCATGTGGCGCCAATGCGGGTGTTGGCCTCTTTCCATTATCATAAGGGTTAGGAGTAGGAACATTACGGTCTTCATGCATCTGTCTTGATTGGGTGCGATATTCAGTCGGTTGAACTGCTGGACTTGGACCAATTCCCTTATCAATGAAGGCAGGGAGGTTTTGAGTAGAATTAGACTTGCTCTCCTCCTCTTGCTGTTGTCGAATTGCTGCAGCAACCGCTTCTGCAAACTCTCGAATCTCCTGGCTGTCATCAAATTCCTCTTCTTCCTCAGACGACTCTGCCACTTGATCTACGTTATCAGTCTGAGTCCCGGCGACCTGATAAGTTTGAGTTTGGGAAGCCACTGACTCTCTCTTTGGAGGGCCCTGAAGCCTTTTTGCAATTGCGTCTACCAAAGCCGGATCAAGACCTTGATAATAATACGGGTGATGGTGGTGGAAGTGTTTTTCTACAGGCTTCCTTTTAGGCTTCGAAGATTTCTTTTTCTTTTTCTCGGGGACCGGTGGCTTGGGTTCTGGTCGAGCAACTGGTGGGGAGCTGACGACTCTCCTGGTTTTGAATTTATCCAATGGGGGTTCCTTCAAATCGATCCTTGGACTTTTCATGGGTGCAGGTTCTGGATAAAGTTGTTCTTCAACAACCACCCAACGTTTACCTGCCTCACCAGGACCAACCTCAAGTTCGACAACAACTGATCTTCCGAAAGTGGCCTTTCGTATTTCAGTCTGTTCATCGGATAAGCTGCTCATCCATACCCATACGAAAAAGTCGTCAATTGCAATTTGAGAAATTGCTGCAGTGACAAGATTGTCGGCTGAATATTTCTTGCGATGGTATGGATTGTCGTACTTGTCGAATCCATACATGGAATAGTCAACTCCTTGGTCGCCATGTCGAAATCTTTTATCTTCTGGGTATGGTAGAAAATGCTTTTCTGAAGTGGGGACACCGGATTTTAACACGTGTTTGATCTGATTGTGGTCGTAGATATAGTTGTTAAGTGGTCGATCCACTTCGCCGGAGGATGGGTTGATATAAGCATGGTTATAAAACTTTGACCAAGTCTTTGCTCTAATATCGTGGGGTTGGTTAGGGGTGTCTTTAATATACAACGGATGATCAGTGGTAATTGGGTTTTCCTGAACGACTTCATTGATAATTCTTAGCGATTCGTCAGAAATCTTGTTCTCGATATGATCTGGGTCGTTAAACAAAAAGTAGAGTGTGTTGAAGTCATCCTCTGAATGGAAGATTGGCGGGTCGTTAAACTGAATGGTCTTGGCCACTCGCCTCAGCAATACCAGGGGGTTTGCAGAAAGTTTTCCCACTGTCAGGGTCACCATTGGCACTGCCACGAGACGAGACTTGTACAATGGCTTTGGGGGATATGGGGTGCTTCTGGCGATGACCTCTAAGGGTTTCGGTAGCCTTCCAAATGGAGGGGCTGGGATATTTGGTACGTCGATTGGATCCAAGTTTCTCAAAAAAGCCGTGAAAAGATGGTTTGTAGCTTCTGCTGCTACACTCCAAGCGGCCAACCCATCGGCAAACGATGTTGGTTCTTCAGAATTGGGTGTCCGGATATCAAAGGCCCAAGTGCCCGCCAAACGAGATAATTTCCTTCCGCCTAATCCATTTTTCCTGCCGTGGGTAGCCACCGAAGCGAGCAGATCAAAAAAATCAAAAACTATGGTTGCATGGAATTCCGATTCGACGCATCGGGGCATGATTGTGAAAAAGGAGTCGTGTTTATATCCGGTTTCTTCTTCCTCGAGCTTGAACTGCTCGTAAGCCTTCCAAGAAACGACTCCTCCTGGGATTCTGCACCAACACCATTTCAAGACGCCTGCCAAGGACTATTGAGTTGAGATTAAGGTTAGCATTTTGGATTTTTAGTCATGATGCGAGTGTCAAACTTACATAAACGTCCGCTAAACGAATTTCGCGCAGCAATTCTTCCCCGGTCAATGGCGGTTTTCCAACTGGGAAAATTGCGTTGATCAGATATTGCAAATCCTCTGACGAGGTTTCTGGTCGAAATGATAACAATATAAATGGCGCCAGCACACCTACAAACGATGTCAGCATGAAAATTGGGTTTTTTAAAAAGTTTTTTCGAGTCATCAACACTTACCTCTGGCCTTAATTTCGTACGTAACTTCATGAATAACTTCGGCTACCAAGGGTCTTGGTAAAACTGACGAGTTGAAAGCGTTCTGTGTAAAGAAAAAGTTCTTGTATGATTCAATATTTGGCTTCTTAGCTTTGGAACTGGGTTTGCTGTTATTGCTGCTGGCCAATTCCTCGCGCTCGGCAGCCTCTTGCTTTTGCCTGTGCTCCTTTTGCAAATACTCCTTCTCTAACGGCGGCGGAGTGATGATCCGCAGCTTTGGTTGATGGCCGTGACGGCTAGCTGAGAGCATTTAACGTGGTTTGGTGATGATGATTAGCGGGGAGTGAGCGTGGATGTATATATATATTTAGGAAAGGGTTTGAAAATCAACGGAAAGAGATTTTCCAAGTCGCATAAAAAATTCCACAAAATCGTGGTGGCGGGTTGGCGATCACAATAGAATCCTTACAGATGCTGTTGAGGGCGCTTGCACTCACAAATAAATTCCGATGGCTGGGCTGCACAAGATTTCAGGGGCTAGTTCGTCTGTTTTCGCTGTCAGCTTGTGTGAGAAGATCAATCTCCTTTTATAATATGGGATAGCCAAATCCAGATGGGCAAACTTAACTATATATATATATTTTGGACAAGAATACGGATCTAAAAAGTGGTGATCTCTATTCGGATGTTGTTGTTTCACCTTGTCACTACTACATATGTTATCTTTTGATCTGTCACGTGATTTGTCCCCACAAAACGATTTTTAGCATATATATATATAAGGGGGAGACGGGAATAACCGCAAGGGTATTATTTTAACACATAGGAGCAAGAGAATGTTCGGGTGATATATAAATAGATATGTTTGCACATACACACACATACACGTAAACATCTGATGGTGACGAGAATGCCCTGCGGGCGGCGTTCTTTTCTAGAAAAGAACCAAAAGCAGTGGTCCGCTAGGACCTAATTTGGTTGTGTGATGTGATAAACTTTGTTGTGTGGATTTGATACTTTTGTTTTAATTGAGATATATATGAAACGAGACATTGCGTCAGGCTCAAATGCGACACATGCTTTCGTCACCACGGCGGGCTTTGGGACCAACCTAGTAACAAGTAATTGGCATAATCTGCCTGAGATGAAGATGCATTGGACCAAATCACGGCAGCTGCTTGGACAATAATAAATTGGCAATTTCGATCCGGACCGCCGAGCCGACCGATATTATTTGATGGGAGCGCGCGGTTCTAAATTATGTTTGTTGCAGATATATCGGGAGAAACTGCAGTGAAAAAAAAAAAAAAAAAAAAAAAAAAAATGCACATGTGCAAAGTTAGTTGGGAGGAAAGCATTTTTTTTCCCTTCCCACTATATTCGATTAATATAAATACAGAGACCGATCTGTTTTTATCTGACGAGATTGTACGAGTGAGAGAGTCTGTTGAGGGTCTGGAGAGAGAAACGGAGCAATGCCAAGTTTGAAAAAGACGTGTTATAACTGTAAGAGAGCGCGCGAGAGCCAGTGTGATGAGAGACTAACGGAGTGAATAATTGTACAGGTGGGCAATTTGGTCATCAGGTGTGTTGATTTGTGGTAGTAATTTTTGTGGTTTGGGGCGCACTAACTCTGTTTTACCAGGCAAAGGATTGTCCAAAGATTGGAATTCCAGTTTGCTACAACTGTGGACGTGAGTATTTTTGAATTTTGGTTGTGAAAAAAGGGATTTGTCTAACATGGATGTGTGTGGTACAGAAGACGGGCATCTCAGCAAGGAATGCACTGAACCAGAAAAGGAAAAGTCATGCTACAACTGCGGTGAAGGCGGACATTTGTTGAGGGATTGTCCTAAACAACAAGATGACGGCCCAGCATGTTTCAATTGCGGACAAGTCGGCCACATCTCCAGACATTGCAACAGAAGAACTGGCGGCGGTGGCGGCCCACAATGTTATTCGTGCGGTGGCTACGGCCACAAGTCTCGGGAATGCAGACAGGGTCTCAAGTGCTACAACTGCGGTGAAATGGGCCATTTGTCCAAGGACTGCTCCCAAGCAATTGAAAAGATCTGCTACATCTGCAAGCAACCAGGCCACATTTCTTCTGAGTGTGAACAAAGATGATTTGATTTAATTTATGTATAAACAAATGGTGCATTCCATTTAGCTATATAATGAATTTTTTTGCTTAACCCACGTATCCGGCACCACAACCGGGCCGGAAAAAAAAAGGTCAATGCCTCGCAGAGCTACCTTTTTTGTTTCTTTTCGGAGAAAAAAGAAGCCGCCCGGAGGCATTCAATTGAACTACGCCTACACTTATCAGGGGAACTCCGGGGACAAAATGATTGATGCCTTTATCTCGCATTGGTCTAAAACACTGGTCGGGCGCCCGAGACGCCGGGTAATGGTTCACAAAGAAAAAAATTGCCTAAAGAGGATTTTTTTGGACAGGTCTTATGACTAAGTTAAACATGAAATTCTGACGGAACCCAGTAGAATGAGGAGATTCAAGTACATAAATAAATAGCCAAATACTTTAAACGAACTTTGTTTTATTACACAAAAAAAAAAAAAAAAAAAAATAGAAACAGAAAAAATACTATTTTTGGTTTCCCCCAAGAGAACTTTTTTATTTTATTTTTTCTCATTTTTTTTTTTTTTGTCCCAATTGTGTAATACACCCCCTCACTAAAAAATAAGCCAGTCTTCCTTCCTTTTTTTTTATTTGATTTTTATTATCTTTTCTTGCACACCTAAAGGTCAATTTTTGTATCTAAGCTTCGCTAAAGCACAATTCACCAGCTCTATTCCGTCCCTGGCTAGCTTCTCTTTGCTCAATGTCTTCTAAATTGCTGCAAACAATTCTTAGCAATTCCAATGATATCTTAAAACCTGCACCGACCAATCAGCCAGCATCATCCGCAGAAGAATCATCGTCCAAAATGAATAATCCAGCGAATTCAGCAATCCTATCGCCGCCTCAATCGCCCTATCCGAAACTAGCAAGTCCAATTCCGAATAATTCAGCAAATTACTCCTTATCAAAACCAGCTGGGCCGGGTAACCTACCAGTCAAATCAGGAGGAGAAAGTTCAAAGGATTCTATTGGGAGGATAACATCATCATCACCGGATAGGTGTGACAAGTACAAAATTTCCAAGCTGAATCCGAATACGCCAATGGTTTCCAGCGCATGGAGCCAATTGAAAAACGATCCCGTTGGATACTTCAACCGGGAGCAGGGGTACATGGGCATGTATCCGCGCAATGGACCAACATGGTCGAATTACGTCCATTTGAACCACGAATCGTCGCTGTCGAATCAGCCGGTTTCGTTGCCGGCGGCGCAGAAGTCAAAGCTGCTGCGACGCCGAAAGCGACGATTCAATTATGCAACCTCCGATGTGGACTCGTCTGACAACGGCGTCATCACCAGATCGCAGAGAACTCCTGCCGTCAGAAACGTGAACACACCGACGAGATCACGCAACACTACCCCGAGGCCCAAGGTCCAGCGTGTGGCCAATTCGCCAGCCGCGCCTCCGTCCAAGGTTCATGATCTAGAATATGAAGATGTAACGGACTATTGTCCGTCCATTGACACGCTGCCGGCGGGCAAGTCGCTCAAAGCCGATTGGAAGGGCGCACCAATGGATCTTTCTGGAGACCCGGACGCAAAGTATCTGCATCCTGCCGAATTGCATTTAGCATCAGTGCTGCGTTTGTCTGCACGCCTCTATCTAGACTCTAAACGACGGCTGTTTGCCGAAAAGGTTCATCGGCTTCGTCACGGGCTGCCCTTCCGACGGACCGACTCGCAAAAGGCCTGTCGGATCGATGTGAACAAAGCCTCTCGCTTATTCTCTGCATTTGAAAGGGTGGGTTGGTTGGATGACAAAATGTTTGCCAAATATTTAAACTAAACGAACTATTTATTATCACTGGGTTTTTCTTTTTTTTGCTGTTTATATACATACTATCTCGGTTATACACATATACTAACTAGGTCTAAATGCTATTATATCATTCCCCCCATGGCCTCGCTGAGCTACCTTTTTTGCTTCTTTTCGGAGAAAAAAGAAGCCGCCGGAGGCATTCTTTTCGACAAAAGAACCAAAACCAATGGTGTTGTCGCGCCCCAAATTTAATAAAATGCTGGTTGGGACTTTTTGAAGAACACTCCATTGAAAAGATCACAGACAGATGGAAGACAGGCCCAGTCGAATCGTGACCTTAAAGCTGTCGCCAAAGACGCTCCAGGACTATGTGAGTAGTACTCCGCCGGTTTCGACGCCACCTGCTGCACCGGCACGAGGCAAGCCCGGCCCAAAGCCCAAGAAGAAGTCGAATATTCCGTCGTCGCCTGGCGGGCCTGACGACCACAGCAGCACGCCTACAGCGACGACGGCAGCGGGTCATTCCAAGCCAGGACCTAAGGGCGGATCCAGTGTGAATGCGAATCTGCGGGCGCTGGACCGTTCTGGGGCGCCAACACGTCGATGGCAGAAGAAGCCTGTTGAACTCAAAAGCTTCACGGGCCACAAATTCTCACTGGTTTCGTGGACTGGGGATGAAAGCGAAGATAAGAAAAAGCCAGAGATCGAGCGTGTGGAGGAGGAAGAAGAGGATGGACCGACATCAACCGAAGTTGGTGTCAAGACGGAAGAGAGCATATAAATATTTATTAATACTACATTTGGAGCTTTTTAAAGATTACTCGTCGTCTTGTTGGTATCGCTGCATTAATAATCGTTTGTATTCTTGAGGGTTCTTGTCCCAGAGCTGGGCGGCCTGGGCGTTGAGCGGAGACTTGTTGTTAGGTTCGCCCAAAAGCGACTGGAGGGACAACAGAATTGTTTGCACGTTGTAGACTGCGGACCATTTTTCCTTGAGAATGTCCAGACAGATGTTTCCGGACATGTCCACGTTAGGATGCCACATTGGACTGGTGAATTTGATGGTTGGTGCAGTATATGGGTAGTTTGCTGGGAACTGGATGGACATCTTGAACTTGAGGCCCTCATAATAGGTTCCGTCGGGTCCCTCTAAGGTGCCCGTCCACAAGAGCATATTTGCGTCGGATTCTGGGAATGCCGAGATGCCAGGTGTGTTTGCCATCTATGAATATATGTGTTAGCATATTTCTTTGATTTGTGTCCAGGGAAGTACACTCACCATGAGCTGCATGAGTTCGCTCTGTAATCGTTTGGTGACTGAGTGGCCGTCTGGAACCTGTTGTGATCCTTGGTCCTTGTTAATGATGTTTCCTGTGTTGTTGGTAGTGGTTTCTGCTTCCATGATGATGATGATGCTGCTGCTGCTTTGTGAGTGTAGTTGTTAGCAAAGTGTGTTTTGTGGATGTGTATATTTTGTGTGTGTGAAAGGAAAAAAAAAAATATACGTTTTTCTGTGTTTGTTGATGTCTTACCCTATCGGGGAATATCAGCCGCGCATACATTTATGTAAGTTGAAATATATATCACATCTCGACATGTTTAGTGTGAGATGGGAGTTTGAGGGTTTGGTGGATTCTGGATTGTTTTCTGCTTGCCAGATCGTTGAAGAAATGGCCAATTTATGTTTCTCTTCATTTGAGTGTGAAAAGCCGTTAAATTCTCGGGTACCCCTGTAAACACGTTGGATCGTAAATAAATATTATCGTTTGTTGGGCGATCGCGGAGGAATTTGTGGGAAAAGAACCAAAAAAAAAAAAAAAAAAAAAAAGACTACGATGAATTTTTAATATAGCATGTTTTGTTTTGTTTTGTTTCGTTGGAGAGTGTGTGTGTGGGTAAGGAAAAGAAAGTGGAGTGTATCACTTCTAAAATGATTGTGCAGTGTACTTAGCTGGTATATACATATCCTAGAGGAATATAGCCCGTTTAGAGAACCATGTTCCCTTACCGGTTGCAATTGCCAAAAACAAACCAACAACTAAGTATCTATCTATCTATACATGTATAGTAATAATAGACAACTGCCTTGAATGGTAACTCTGGCGCAAAAAATCGCGGGCTGAATGGACTCTCGGAAAAGTGGTCCTTTATAGCAGTGCGCATGAAATGTATCTGCAAAATAAAAAAGGCTTTTGTTGGTCCGCAGGTCACTGATTGGAGCCCATTGCAGCAGATGCCCACATACAATGGATACGACCCCACATTCTTCTAAACCCATTGTCAGCTACATACACAGTAGTCATAGTTGGATTTTTTAAAAGTAGTGGAGGGTCACATGATCACAGACCTCGACGGGAACCTACCGACCTGTTGGGACGAATTTGAAAGACGGTGTCTCAGTCACAATCGATTGTTGAGCCAAGACAACGGAAAGGCTATAACGCTTATTTTGGATCGGAGGACTTGTCAGTGATTGTAATTCCCAAAGCCCTGGCTAACGAAATCAGACCCCGAAAGCCGCAGGGTCCGGTATGAGTATTTTTGGGTGAGATTAGCACCAGATCTTCCTAATGGGAAATGGTTTAGAAATTTATTTTTTTTCTTGTTGGATTGTATGCATGCAGGAGAAATAATATTAAGTGCACAGACATTTTTCAGAGTGAGTACATATGACGAAATATTCCTTGTGCGGACAGAACTGGGGAAGGAATTGTGGAAAAAAGATAAGGAAATGCGAGTGCATGAATAAAACAAAGCCAGAAACATGTATTAGGGGTGTGAGACAGCAGCAAGATAGAAAAAGAGCTTGAAAGCTTTGGAAAAACAAAAAAAAAGAGTCATCTTGAAGGATGGGAATCGGCCCCAAAAAACAAAAAAAAAAAAAAGAAAAACGGAAACGGAGATGTTTTGGTATACGGGCCAAAATATCTCCAGGCCAAGATTGTCAAAACATAATGAACCGGAGATAGGGAAGACTGTTTTTGCAACCCCTATTGTCTTAAACAATGACAGGGTACTTCTGAATTTGGCAGGGGCCTGCCAAATTAGGGAAGGGCTAGAATGCGAAAGAGACAGGGAATTGATACCCTTGGAATGGTAATGAGAAGATCAGCAGGAGGGGCATGGGTTCTGAAGCGAGTTTTCAAGGCGGGCGGAGATATTATAGATATTATTATTATTATTATTATTATTATTATGACAGATTGCGAATATTACGGGATTAGATACGTTTAATGGCTCTAGACTTGTCTTCTTTGCGGGTCTTCTTGGCCCATCGTAGTCCACATGCATTACATAGAGTCTTTGGGCCTTTAGGACCCTTTCGCCATTCGGGAGATTCCACTGCGCCGCATTCGTCGCAGGATCGAGGACCATCGTCCAGCGCATTCTGCTTGAGCTTTCGGCGCGGTTTGGCCAGCGGTCGAGCGGACGTAGGCGGTAATCCAGTTGTTGGGGATTTTGTGTCAGCGCGATGTTTGATGGCCATTGAGTATCCGGAGAAGTCAATTGAAGGCTGGTCCGAGGGGTAGTAAGGCTGTGATTGTGGAACATTGAAGGTGCCTGGGAGCGAATAAGACTTGCCTCGCATCTGCAGCGAGTCCAGGTTTGGCACAATTGGCGTCTTGTGGTGATGGTATTGTGGAGGACCTGGAGGAGGGGCTGCAAAGGAACCCGTGTTTGAAGAGGCCGGTGGTGGAGGGGGCATTGGGTTGTAGTAATTAGGTGAGATTAGTTCCGAGTTAGTAGTGTTATCCCAATATGCGAAGGGCGGTTCAGCAGCCTCGTCGCCGAGCTTGTGTGGCATGAATTCTGATGTCGCAGAGGATGGGACGGAGTAATCGTGGTTGTTGTTGAATTGTGCAAAATCACCACAGTACGAGTAGGAACGCATCCATGGTTGATGATGGTATTCCAGATCGAAGGACGAGTCGTTGGTCGAGGGCACATCGAACAGACCTGAAGAGGATGACGGTGGAGGAACACTCGAGGTGGCAGCAGACGACGGCTGCGGGGTGCCGTCGAATAAGGGCGAGTTGAGGTTCAAGGGATATTGGAAGTGTGGCGACAGCTGGTTGAAGTCGAGATCATCGACAGATGCATTTTGGGAGATTTCCTTTTGGATTCGGTTGACTTGGCGACGCTGCCATAACGAGGACCCGGAAGAAGCGGTCGCTGGCTTGAGCACCAAGACAATGCCCTTGCACGTGTTGGAGTTCTCCTCGTCGTAAAAAGGACGACCAACGATATCCAGGGCGCTGTAGCCGCTGGCCATGGTCTTGATGTTAACGGCCATCTGTAATTGGCGTCCGGAGGACACAGCTTCCCTCAATTGACTGAAGAAGCTGTCAACCTCGCTGGGATAGATGTAATCGTTGATAAGCTGTCCCAAGAGCTGCGAGGGCGAATAGCCCAAGAGGGACTCTATAGATTGGGTGGAATATTGTATTTGTCCCTGCGAGGAGATGATGCATAAAAAATCATTATTAGTCTGTGGTTTGTCGAGGTTAGGAGAGTTGTGATTAGTAGAATTAGTAGTAGAAGTAGTAGTGGTAGTAGCAGCAGTGGCATTAGTAGTAGCGTCTTTGAGATCATAACGAGATTGCTTCTTGACAATCCCTACCGGCTCTACACTGGAGCCGGATCTGGCATGCTTTCTAGTTGAAGTTGTCGGGACCTTAGGTTCGGCCGTGCTAGGACTCTCCGCTTTGTAAATGTTCATACCAGGAAGCATGGTAGCAGCTTGCATCGTGTGAATATAAGAAAAGACAAGAGAGACAAAATGAATGAATGAATAACAAGTTGGTGGTGGTGATGAAAGTCAAACAAGTTCAAGTCCGTGCGCACATAAAAATTATTTATATAAATTATGCTTGTGGCCTTGTCTTTTCTTTTTGCATGTTGTGTTATTTTCTTTTTCCAGAAAAAAAAAAAAAAGGTCCTGCAGGCGACAAATATTATATTATCACCTACATAACAACACCAGGGACCGCTGTCTCTGGCCCCTCTCCAAAAGAATGGTAAAACTCTATTTTCTTTTTTTTTTATTCCTTTTTTCTTTTCTTTTTCCCCGTCCCGTCTCACAATCCTTCTGCTTGTCGCTCTTTGATGTGGCCAAATAATATAATTCTGTCATGTCTTGTATCTGACAGATCCAAATAAGCCTAATTTTTTTTTTTTTTTTTTTTTTTAAAATAAAAAAAAA
>PPJG02000029.1:53246-95446 GCA_003705695.2 Blastobotrys serpentis | reverse complement strand
TTGTATGCCCCCCAATGCACACTTGGTTCTCCCATGTCTCAATACCCTGCTCCCCTCTGCGTCACTTCTATGCTTAGACGGGGGTCCTGCATATGCTCTGTCGTACTTATGGCCCCTTGCCTTCCGCACATTTTCCTTTAATAACATAAACAACCTAACCGCTTCCCCCTCCGAAAGCCACACCCCGCCCTCTGTCGCTCACGTATATAATGGATTGGTTTCTTTTTTTTTTTCTTATTGTTTCCCACCCCCTTGGTCCGTGTTCGTCGTTTGTCTTTCGGCACGGACTTGCTCATGACAAAACTCGACATTCAACTTTCCTAACGCATGTCCCACAAACCATGTCATCTCATTGACCCACGCACATATTTATTTATATACTTATACATCCCTCACCCCATATATTGCTGCTGCCCTTCACACGCCTCTTTCTCGGCTGCTTGCAGCTAATGTACATGCCGATTGCCCGCACTCCGTTGCGTCCGTTGAATACCTAATCGCGCCGCATCTGGTGCGGCAATTTTTTTTCCCAGATCGTCAGCAGACGAAAAGAATGGTAAATATGTGCAAAACACGTACGTATAATTATATAATATTAAATAAATTAACGACTTATTGGGATCAAACCGGCATTTACTACTAGCCGGCGTTTCCCAATGGCTCGCTGATATACAAGAAGAAGGTTATATCAAAAGTGTTTTTTTTTTTTGTGTGTGCAAAACAACCAACTCGGCATAACCCCGGTATTTTCCCCCCAACGGAGTTGATTCCAAGAATAAACCACCCGGACCACTCCAAAGCCCGCGGTGTAAGCCACTCATGATGAGCCACCACGCTGGCTGCTGCACACATACACAACAATCGACTTCTACTACGTAATGGATGCGCACATATATGTACACTGTACCTTGCTACATTCGGCAGCAGACTGTGTGCATCGGAACAACTCATCCGTGCCTTCCAATAAGAAATGTTAGCATTCACATGGTTTCTCACACCTTGCACACATTAATAGCATAGAACGAGGGTTTTCGAGCATTTAGGTTTTCATGTCTCACATACAACGGAAAGGGTGATTTTCAGGAGATTGTTTCCTCGGAATTTGGTTTCGATCTATCGGCTAAATGTTATATAATTGGCCATAGTTTACACAACCCATGTCTCTGTCAATCATTTTGACGGTTAGGCCTACGTGTATGAATAATTGTGTCGATCACTTGTTAAACTCCGATTTTTAATGTCGGTTGGATATAGAACTCTCATTCGTTCCTCCTATCTTTGCTTGGTTCTGTCTCAGCCAATATACTGCCTTGACGATATTTTTTGACAAAGTTTCAACTCCCAGCCTTAATGCTTGTATCACTATGAGGCGTCGGTGCCGATCCGAAGCTCCTATTTGGCAGCTCCTTTCCATTGTGGTCCTACCAGTTACAAGCCATTTTTGTTTCACCTTGTGGCGAGCTCGACTCGGCCTCAATCGAGTGCTTTTGGTTCTTTTCTGGAAAAGAACTCCGCTCCGCGCCGCCCGCAGGGCTTTCATCTCTTGAAAGTTTCTTTTTCTTTTTTTTTTTTTTTTTTTTTTTGTTGTTGTTGTTGTTGTGTGCCTCCCTTCGGTGTTTCTGCGGCAAGGTGCTGGTTACCCCAGAAATCGAAAGCCGTTACGGCTGTTGGGCGGACATTTGTGTTGTCATGGCAACCATCATGGCGGAATCCCGCTGAATGGGATGATGATGATGATGGAAAATCGAAGGTGGGGGGATGAGGGGTAAAATTTCAGTCAACAAGCATTGGAAAAAAGCGTGACCGAATGCGACATACTCATCATATAGTAATGCGTACATCTCTCCGATGAGAAAGATTTCAAGACAGATTGTTCGTCATCCGATGTAGCAATGCGAACCACGGCTTGCCACCGCCCGCAGACTCAATTTTGCTGCGGAGGAACGGTCCGGGTCCTATGTGAGATTGTCGGTTACAACAGAGTGTGTAAGTGACGTTACATGGCACAAGAGAATTTTTCCCCCAATGCTACATGAAATATCATCACCCCACAAACATATAAATAGCAGGTACAACTTCCCCAGACTATTTTCTGTCAGCATTATTTGCACATATTTGAATAGATTTGAGCCATGACCATTTCTCCAGAAACCGGACTTTCCTACTTGGATTCACTCAAGAGAGACGGATTCGTCAGAATCCCAAACGTGCTCTCCCCAGAACAATTGGAAGAACTCAGAGCTGCCGCCAAGAGATCTGTCGATATGGCCAGAGCTGGTGAATATCCACACATTAGAACTTTGTTCAAGCAGTTCCCACCATGGGGAACTGACCCAGCCGAAGGAATCTGGGGTGTTCAACATCTCATGAGACCAGAACTGCCTGATCATGCTCTCTTCACCAAGTCATACTTTGATCCTAACGTCAGAGCCGTCATCAAAGAGCTTCTGTCCACCGAAGAGGAACAAGTCACCGACGACGACTTGGTTATGGAAGTTTATAACATGTTGATCCGACCCGACAAGGACTTTGCCTTGAGATGGCACAGAGATGACATCTCTCAAGATGCCACTGCTGAAGAAGAACTTGAGCGATTGAACAAGCCAGCATTCCACGCCCAATGGAACCTTCCACTTTATGAAGATCGCTCCTTGATTGTTGTTCCAGGTTCCCACGCAAGAGCCAGAACTGAAGCCGAAAGAAATGCTGATCCATTTGCTGATGAGCTTCCAAACAAGACTGTCGTTCAAATGAACCCAGGTGACGTCATCTTCTACAACAACAATATCTTGCACAGAGGGGTCTACGACTCTACCGTCGAAAGAATGACCCTTCACGGTTCTATCGGTCACAAGAAGGGCGGCTCTGCAAGAGCCAGAAATGTCCTTCAACACGGTGCTGCCACCTGGCTCGACAAGTTGGACCTTTCCGCTATCACTGATGAAAAGGAACGTGCAATTGCTGAAGGAATGCGAGATAGACTCCTCAAACTTGGATCCGAACACAAGGATGTCGGTTATTCATTCGCCAATGAATAATTAGGCTAAACATGTACATAGAGAAACACTACCGAATATCAATTATTATCAAGTAACAGTTAATGACAAAAAAAAAAAAAGAAAAATTGTGTACCGCACGGTTCCAATCTTACATACAGCCGATAACCGATTAACCGATGATATTGCAGCCAACCCCCCGTTCCACCCCACACGTCACTAAACATATAAAAAAGCGTTGCAGTTTCTGATCTCGATCGAAGTAAAACGTCATTTTTTTCAATTAAAGTTTCAACATGACAGTATCTTATGCAATTTCCGGGTTGGGCCGTATTGGCAGATATCATTCCATGAACATCGCCACGCGAGTGGCTAATGCTGAAATCGTGGCTGGTTGCACCATTATGGAGGATGACAAAAAGTGGGTCCGAGAAAACCTTCCAGAGATGAGAATTTACGATAATTACGATGAAATGCTGCAAAAGGAGAAGGATCACGTGAACGCCGTCGTCATCGCCTCATCAACTGCTGTCCATGCTGAGCAGTCTATTAAGGCAATTGAAGCAGGTTATCACGTCTTCTGCGAAAAGCCATTATCATTGAACGTGGATGATGCCGCCAAAGTGGTGGAGACTGCAAAGGCACATCCAAAGCAAAAAGTGCTTTGCGGATTTTCCCGAAGATTTGACCAATCCTATCTTGACGCAAAGAAGAAGGTTGATGAGGGATTGGTAGGAAAGCCAATGGTGATCAAAGCCCAAACCGGTGATAAGCAACACAAAGATGACTTTTTCGTCAAATACGCCGAAAAGTCCGGAGGAATCTTTGTGGATTGCACAATTCATGACATTGATCTGGTATTATATTACTTTGGAGACGATTGTGTTCCTAAACAAATGTCAGCCATTGGAAGTGCTGTGATCCATCCAGAGTTAGCAAAATTTAACGATTGTGATAATGCTTTTGCCAATATTAAATTCTGGGATGGGAGAATGGCCAGTTTCTTCGTCACCAGAATGATGACCCACGGTCAGGAAGATTACACTGAGATCTTAGGAACTGAAGCAAAGATTACTATTAACAAAAATGTCAATAATAACTTGGTGACTATCTCTGATCCTCATGGTGTCCGTCACGAAGCTCCTCAAGATTTCTATGCCCGATTCGAAATGGCCTTTGTGACTGAACTCAACGAGTTTACCAAATACATCATCCACGACAAGCCAGTTCCATTCTCTTTAGACTCCAACCTCAAAGCACTCAAATGGGCAAAGTATCTTCAAAAGTGTGTCGAAACTGGTGAAGTGATGAATTTCGACGAACAAGGAAACCCTCGATAATTTTGGACATAGATCAGTAGACCCAAAGTAACATTTGCAATGGATCCCGTTGAGCACAGTTTCTAGACCCATTCCCTTACCGTAAACTAATTCAGTCTCATGTGGGTAACAAGCCGTTGTACATGACTAACGATAATACTTAACCGAGTAGGACAAGTAATTGGTAGATGTGTCGTCGAGTCTGTTTCAACCTCAGCTCAAACTTTTCATTGGACTTATGCTTTGCTGTAGATCAAAATTTAAATTTCAATGGAAGCTTAAATATTCTTTCCCATCATATTCAGTTGCAGTGTATACTAATAGCCCGAACACGGATTCGATCAAACTAATCGAAATTCGAAAAACGGGCTTTTGTTTCGCATCCTATATCACTAGTTTCTTCGTAGTACATCAGAGCACCGTATACCTCTATCTATGAAACAATTGGTTTCGAAGACTTCACGGTAATTACCACTTAGATATCAATGTCATTTATATTATATATATATATATTAATGAGAAGTTGGCAAATCTAGTATAATTGTATCTTCTGTGGAAATTGAATTGTCCATTAATTTGAAGAACTTTGTAGAATCATGGTCAATGAAGTTGTCCTTCTTTTAATTTTTCCGTTGGGCTGGAATTTATTGATCCCTACTATGTATCCGAACAATAGATTTCTCATTTTCGGAGATGATTGTTTCTTAGACTGTAGAGAATTGAAGAATATTTTAATGTCGTCGTAAGAGTGCGAGATCAATGATTTGAAAATATTATAACCCTGCTCTTCCAACCATTCACTAAGTCCTTCATTGTCTGTTGTGGAGAGTAGGCTTCATGTTGCTGGGGGCTCAGGCTTCGGGAAGTCTTGCCGTCGGATTAGGGTGGATCCATCGCGCTTATCAGTTAATTTGTTGGAATCAAAGACAAACATTCTCAATTAACTACGTAAAACAATTATACCTTTTCAAAATTAACATTAGTCATTTCACTCCAAGGCCTGAGTGATGCCTCCTTAGGATTCGGTGCCTGGAAGATAACTTCAATTTCCTCCAAAGTACGTCCCTTAGTTTCAACAAAAAAGAAGTAAATGACGGCGGCCTCAATCAAATCCCAGAAAACAAAGAAAACATAGAACCAGTATTTGATATTAGTCATGGCCACTGGAGCTGCAAATTGGTTCACAAAACTAGCGCAACCTCCAACCAACTGCATTAACATCATAGATTTGGCACGAAGCTTATTAGAAGAAACTTCACTGATGTAGACCGGCTGCATGGAAGTGAAGGCAACCGCGAAGATGACGCCAAATATGAAAATGAATGCAATGCTTGCAGACGAAATTGGTTTCGTGCCTTGTTTTTGATACTCAGCAGCAGTCGCAGCGACAATGGCCAGACAGATTGACATACCAATTGTCGAAAACAAAAACATTTTCCTTCTGCCAACTTTATCATGAAGGAAGGATCCACCTGCAGCTGCAATCCAACCAGTAATCCCATATATACCATTCATGAGAATTTGCATTTTTGGGTCGGTAATTCCTACACCATCCAACATGTTTGGTAGGTAATAAGATGAGACGTTATTCCCGGAGAATTGACTAAACCACGAAAAAGCCACAATGATGAACAAACGATAACGATCACTCTTTGTGCTCACCAACTCGACCAAGTTGAACATGGATTTAGGAGTGTTGAGCCCAACATTTTGAAGTGACTCCATCATTTCTGAGATTTCCAAGTTCACAAAGGGATGCGACTCATCACCGTTGGCGTGATACTTGGCTATAAACTTTTTCGCTTCGTCAATCCTGTCATTACCAACGAGCCATCTTGGAGATTCTGGAGTGAAGAAGATTCCGCACAAAACGATCCCCGGGCATATTAATTGCACCCAGAGTGCAATCCTGAAGACGCTTGGACCCTCCATATGGATCATGGTACCCAAGGTTGTGAAGGCAGCTAAAATAGATCCCATATAATATAAGGTGTTGTACAATCCGCTAACAACCCCTCTCATGTGGGGTGGAGCAACTTCAACACAATACATGGGAGCAGTAGTACAGGCAATTGTTGCGAAAAATGATAAAATAAACCTTCCTCCAATGAATGCATCCATATTTTTGGCGGTTGAGACAATAATCGTACCAACCAGAACGCCCAAACAACCAACTGCGATAGCAAACCGTCTACCCCTCCAATCTGCAATCCAGACGAACAATGATCCACACATCTGTCCTACATTATAAATGGAGAAGACAAGTCCAGTGCCAGCGCTTCCCTTGTCCATGTTGTAGTAATCCAAATATTCCGGTAACGCGTTGATGGAACTCATTAGACTACCATCAAACCCATTCATTGTAGAACACAGGTACACTAACAAACAGATGCCATACAATTGAAGCATTCCCTTTCCAAATTTATCCGGCTTGTTATATTTCAATACTTCTTCAAGTGCTGCAGACCCCTGTAGGGCCTCTCCTTCTAGTTTTACCTCATCTTCTTCACGATGTTCCGTCTCGACAGGCTTCTTTTCATTGGACATGTTAAAAAGTGATGAACGAAGACTTTCTCATCAGGTGGAATTTTGCATTGTATTTATAGATATATCCCCTGGCCATCGAGTTTTATGACTCCGCATATATGAGGGTTCACCCCGCCATCCCCACTTTGTCTGCAGTCACCCATCCGGTAACGGGAAGTTCACAATTTCTCACTACTTTTTCATCCTATTTGATATTATTATTATGAGTAGGATAGATGTAGTATAAAATTTATATACAGAAACAACTGGTGTGCTTCGCAAATGCGCCGTCTTTACTGCTGATTTGGCTTGTAAAGGTGCTAAAAACCCCTCGTACCCATTCTGGTTCGACGGAGTTTCGAGCGGAAAAATGGGGTAGATCACGTGGTTTATGGGTACGACGTTTTATATTTTACTTTATCAAACCCGCTCGAAGATCCGTTTTATTAGATAGACGGTTGGAATGACCATGGATGGTACTTCTACACATATACAAGAAATGAACCCATTCCTAGTGTCCAGGTTCGGTGGAGTCGTTGCAGAATCCTCTTCAACAGATGTGCCAACGGCCGACGTTTTAAACGTCTTGTTACATTCCGCCGCACCGGCGAACGGACCGTAGAGTGTGGGGCTGAAACTAGAGGGGGACAAATACTCGAATATATCAATACTCTAGTGCGATCATATATGCGGTAAGTGGGTTTTGACACCTGCTCAGAAAATCTTGGTACCTAATTCTATGCTAAAACAGAAAAACAAAGAAAAAAAAGACATTATTGAGCTATATATATATATATCAAGTGAAGAGACACCTACATTCATATATTTATAAATAATTAAACTGTTGTGGTCCTGACATCCTGCATTTCACTCCAAGGCCTGAGTGACGCCTCCTTAGGATTCTTTGCCTGGAAGATAACTTCCAATTCCTCTAAAGTACGTCCCTTAGTTTCCACAAAGAAGAAGTATATAATGGCAAACTCGATCAAATCCCAGAAAACAAAAAACACGTAAAACCAGTATTTGATGTTTTTCATGGCTACCGGGGCAGCAAACTGGTTAACAAAACTGGCAGCTCCCGCAGTGATTTGTTTAATCATCATAGAACGCGCACGCAACAAGTTTGATGAGACTTCGCCAACGTAAATAGGCTGCATCGAGGTGAAGGCAATTGCGAAAACACAGCCGAACAGGAAGATGAAGAAAATACTGGCAGTAGAGAGTGCCTCCGAGTTGTGTTTCTGGTATTCTGCAGTAGTGGCCGCAACAATTGCTAAACACACAGACATACCCAATGTTGACCCCATGAACATCTTCCTTCTACCAACCCAATCGTGTAAATATGATCCTGCCGAAGCAGCGATCCATCCTGTAATACCATAAACACCGTTCATAATGATTTGCATTTTCGGATCGGTTACACCTACTCTATCCAACATGCTTGGCAGATAATACGATGCCACGTTATTACCGGAGAATTGACCCATCCATGCAAATGCAATGATAATAAGCATTCTGTAACGATCACTCTTAGTCTTGAACAATGCCGCAACATTGAACATTTTTTTTGGGGTGTTCAGTCCAACTTCGTGAAGAGACTCCAGCATTTCACTGATTTCCAAATTAACAATCGGATGATCCCTGTCACCATTGGCATGGTATTTTATAATGATTTCCTTGGCTTCTTCAACTCTGTCATTACCAACAAGCCATCGTGGACTGGCAGGAATGAAGTATACGAATATGAGCACAATTCCAGGACATAACACCTGAATATAGAGTGGTATCCTGAAGACTTTTGGCCCTTCCATATGAATCATGGTACCCAAGATGGAAAAGGCAGCTAAAATTGATCCCAGATAGAATAGCGTGTTGTACAGTCCACTGACGATACCTCGAATATGCGGCGGAGAAACCTCGACACAATACATTGGCGCAGCGATACACGAAATAGTAGCTGAGAAGGAAAGAAGAAATCTGCCACCAATAAATGCGTTCATATTTGTAGCAGTCGCCGTAATTATAGCTCCCACAATCACACCAACACAACCAATTGCGATTGCAAACTTTCTGCCTCTCCAATCAGCGATCCAGACAAAGAGAGCTGCACACATTTGTCCAACATTGAAAATGGAAAACACCAATCCGGTGCCAGCGCTTTCCTTTTCCATATTATAATATTCTTGATATTCCGGCAATGCATTGATCGAACTCATCAAACTCCCGTCAAACCCATTCATCGTTGAACAAAGATAGGTTAAAAGACAGGCCCCGTACAGTTGAAGCATGCCTTTGCCGAACGAGTCTGGCTTACTATACTTTAACACCTCTTCCAAAGCCGCAGAGCCTTGAAGATTTTGATTTTTCAGGTCATCCTCTTGATGCGAAGTAGATGTATTCCCTTTTTCATCCATATTTGCAAGTAGCCTCAATTAAGAATAATGAAATGAAGCTCATCCATCCGGTTTATATAGTGCCCCCTCACATTCGCAATCCTATACAATCTCTCGTCGATCTGAAGATCCCCTTATTGGCTTTCAAAGCCGCACCCCCGCTTGATGGTGCCTTACTAATCGACGGCGCATTTAAAACAACAATTGACATGAACACAGATATAGCTCTTTGAGTTCTGAAGAGTGTCAAGTTAGAGCTGGGCAAGGCAGAAAACAGATGTTCTGAGTTTCTTTCATTTCACCGGCCTTACCATAATCTTGACGGGATTTGGGACGGCATTTTTTTAGCCACGCCCCCGCCGGTCCCTGGTTACAATAACTGATTTTGCGGGGGAGAAATCCTTGGCGTTGCAACCATCTATATCCCACGCAGGTTTATCAGACAACAACTGATAAAGTGATCAACTGAGAATTCGTTATGACGATCATTAGAGAGCTTTCAGCGCATTGAACGTTTGAACAGGAGAAGCAAGACCTAAGACCTGCATCATCAGGAATAGCATTACTCTATCCCACCTACCGTCTGCATCATCATCAGAAATAGCATTACTCCATCCCACCCTTTGAAGGGAATGAGGGGAACATGTCAGGATGTTTTGGCAGAGGAGTTTCGGCAAAGAATGGATGGTTTAGAGCATCTTTGGCTGAGATTCTTTGAGAAGGATCCAATTTCAATAGTTGGGTCAATAGATCAATCGCCAGATCAGACCCCCTTGAAATCTGTTTTGACAACGGTATGGCTGGCTTTTCTGGGAGTCTGATCATTTGTGAGTCAGGGAGTCTCCGGAAGTCTGGCCATGTGCTTTCATTCGGAACAGCAACCTTCTGAAATATTTCACCCAATACTTCCAGATCCCTAGTGCCTTGAAAGAATGCCTTATGATTCAGTAACTCGGCAAATATACATCCAATAGCCCAAATATCAATAGCCTGATTGTAGTGTCCACGGGATAAGAAAACCTCCGGTGCACGGTACAGGACCGTTACAACTGTGTGGGTGAATGTTGACCTGAAGCTAGTATTAAACTCAGCACAGAGGCCAAAGTCGGCAATTTTGATCATCCCTCTGTTAGTGACTAACAAATTAGACGTTTTCAAGTCTCTGTGGAATATGCCATGTCGATGCATCTCCGCTGTGGCGGACAAAACTTGGGTCATCAACGTCTTGACCTCTGACATCATAAACGGTTCAATTCCCTGCATCAGGGTGTACAAATCATGCTCTACAAATTCCATCACCAAATAGACATCTGAGGGTTGATACCCAACCACTACTTGCAGCAACTTGACGACATTAGGATGGTGTCTTAGCTTCTTGAGTATTTTGATTTCTCGCAAGCTGGTAATCGGGATTCCTTCTGATGCACTGTTCACACTTCTTTTCAGGCGTTTTAATGCCACAATCCTGCCATTTGATAAACATTTAGCTCTAGAAACCACCCCATACGTCCCTTCTTCAATCATATTCAGTTCCTCAAAACCCGCCACACTCTCACACGGCTGCACAAAAGGCGTCCTAGGGAACTCAAATAGCGCATACTTTTTTATCTTTTTACTATCAATATTATTCTCAGTTTCATTAGTCCTTTTGACCCCGACGGTTTTGATCTGCATTCTGAAGTGTGGTGATGATAAGTCAGATAGGGAGGCTTTGGGACCGAAAAAGAAAAATTAGATCTTTCATAATCAAGCAAAAAAAAAAAAAAAAATTACCTCGACGTCTCTGTTGAATGCTGTTAAGAAACTCCTTGGCAAGGATACGACCAGTTGGAGGACGTATTTTTACATGTTCTCCTCGTAGCTGCCGTCAAATCTCTCAGTGTTCTTCGTTATGGGCCAAAAAACTGGGTCCAGCGCCGCCCAACTCAAAACCGAGTGCAAAGAACGTAGCTAAGCGATTAAAACTCGTGGCCGGTCAAGCAGAGCTTCCAGTAACACCCAAATCTGTTGGAAGTGCAGGAAATAACGCCAAAGCTGCGAGCGCCGGTTCCTCGTTAAATGGAATCAATGATTTGATTTTGGAGAGGAGTCTGGCACAGAAAACTATTGGTGGAGACCATTTGGTTCGCTGTACCGTGTTTGATTTAGCTGGAAACGTTCAAGTTGTATCAGGGGAGTTCAAGAGAACAGACCTGTTGAACAAGCATGGCTTGCTGCCTCGGGATCTGCGGAAATTGGACACTGCACGAAGCAGCATTGTACCGACTATTCTGGTCCGAGAAAACTCAATTCTGGTAAACCTGTTACACATTAAAGCCTTAGTTAAAGCCGATATGGTGTTGTTATTCGATGCATATGGGTCGACAGACTCGAAGACTCAGTCCATTTTCATGTACGACCTGGAATACAAGCTAAAATACGGCACTAAAACCATGGGTGGATTACCTTACGAAATGAGGGCGCTTGAAGCTATATTTATCAGTGTAGTAACTGCATTAGATGCGGAGATGCAGGTTCACACAACCGTTATAAAGGGAATTTTGGCGGAGTTGGAAGACGATATTGATAGAGAGAAACTCCGATATTTATTAATCAACAGCAAAAAGATATCCATGTTCCATCAAAAAGCAGTGTTGATAAGAGATGCCATTGAAGAATTATTGGACCAAGACGATGACTTGGCGGGCATCTACCTCAGTGAAAAATTGAACGGCACTCCAAGAGAAAGTGACGGCGATCATTCAGAAATTGAAATGTTATTGGAATCCTATTATAACCATTGTGACGAAATCGTCCAAACAGTCGGAAGTCTGATTTCTGATATTAGAAGCACTGAAGAAATCGTAAACATTATCCTGGACTCTAATCGAAACTCTCTGATGTTGTTAGATCTGAAAATCCAAATCGGAACGTTAGGTCTAGGTGGCGGCGCGTTTATTGCTTCATTGTATGGTATGAATTTGCAAAACTTTATAGAGGAGACGAATTGGGGATTTGGCGCGGTTACTGGCGTGGTGATGGTGACTTCAATTGTGATCATCCTTTATGCCTTAAGGAATTTACGACGAGTCCAAAGAGTTACAATGATGTCAGACAAGAAACAACCCAAATCCACCAAAGCAAAAGCAGTCAATCGATTGTTAAACAAGCAATCAAATAGTCGTGATTGGCTCCCGAAGAATTAATTACTCACTAACTTGTATATAACCCAATGCATTTATATAGACGCCATGTAAATTAGTACGCAATTATATTACATACACACACCATAAACCTTGTGAGTGCAAATAGCGTCAATCTCTTCGTAGCAGCTTCTGGATTTATAATGATATATTTCTTATTAGTAAGTATCATGTTAGATATTTAGCCGTAATTAAGACCACTGTCATTATTCCCACCGTCTCTTCTATACGGCGGACGCTTGTCCTCGTAAGGTGGCCTTGGGGGCAACGGACGACGGGAACCATTATTAGCACGGTATGGCGGTTGCGGTGGCATGCGGTTTTGTCTATATGGCGGAGGAGGAGGATGACCTTGCCGGCCACCTCTGTTGTTGTATCTAGAGTTATAATGATGAGGACGATGGTTGTTATTGTGATGGCGATGGTTGTTATGATGATTATGATGGTGATGGTGATGTTTCGACGGACCATAAGAAAATGGCTGATTGTAACCGTCCGAAGAATTGTATGGCTGCTGAGGATGTTGAGATGGATTAACATTCGGCGCGTGAGGGGCATTATTATATTCCTTTTTCTTTCTTGCAGTCATTTCATGAGAAGAGGCATACTTAGGCAGCTGGTGAGGTTTCGCTGGCTGGGGATCAACTTTGAAAAACGGATGGTCTAAAGCTCCCAGAGCTGAAAGTCGCTTAACTGGATCCAGGGTTAGTAAGCCCTTGATTAATGATAAACCATATTCATCCATACTGGGGAAAGCTTTGTCAATTTGAGGCTGATGAGCACCGAATGGAAAGTCCTTTGTTCCAGGCAACTTGCTGAACCCAGGCATACTGTCTTCCGTTGGAGAGCCTACCAATTTGAAAATTTTGATACCTTGGTCAATATCTGATTCCCCTTGAAGAATAGGACTTCGCTTGAACATCTCTCCGAAAACACACCCAATCCCCCACATATCAATTGCACTCGTGTACTTGGATTCTCCGAGAACCAACTCTGGTGGACGATACCATCTGGTTACAACTAATGATGTATATGCATGTTGGCCCGATCCAGCGCCACTTTTGGTAGGCACATCCCCAAAATACTTTCTAGCTAAACCAAAATCAGCCAATTTGACAATCCCATTATTATCGATCAGAATGTTAGCGGTTTTGATATCTCGATGCAGGTAATTTTGTTGGTGTATATAGTTGATGCCCTCTAGAAGCTGAACCATATAACATTTGATCTGTGGAAGTGACAGGTGCACATTGGAATTTTGTAACAACCCTGATAAGTCATGATCCATAAACGGAGTTACCATGTACACCGAGTTTCTAGGAGGTTGTTGTTGTTGCTGTTGCTGCATTTGTTCATTCTTACTAGCTTTTTCAACAGACATATCAACTAGTGGGATCACATTGACATGGTCTAAGTCCTTAAGAATCTTGATCTCTCGCAGAGCTGTCACTGGAAACCCTTCCTTTTCATTATGCAGTAAAATCTTTTTCAGAGCCACAACGCAGCCGGTTGGTCGATGTTTAGCCTTATGAACTTCACCAAATGTCCCTTCTCCAAGCTTTTCTAACTTATCGTAAGTCTTATCCGCCTTGGAACAGCCATAAAACTCTATTGAGACCATATTTCCATGTGTGAAAAGCTGAGATAGCACAAATGTCGGGGATCCGGTAGTTGGGCCTTTTAAACGCGCCACATTTGGACACAAAGTAAAGTGGCTTAGCGCCACATTGCCACTTCTGCCACAATGGCAATATTGCGATATTTTGGGACTGCTACGACACATTCAAGGTGGAAATTTGCAGATTAATGAAAAGATCCCTTTTTGTCATAGGGAAGGAGAGTGTAAGTAGAATCGTCTGATTCGACATTTCAGTGAGATTATTAAGAAAGGTCGGAACACTCGAGACACCCCCATAGATCGTAACCATAGCCCAAATTGTTAAGCCAATTGACAAGCGTTAAGTAAGGATTGCATATTGCACATTGCACATTATTTATTATATATAGAGTTCACATTATTTCGCAACGTATTAAAAGACTAGCTGGTTCATGGGAAGATAGTTATCGGTTGAAGGGTGGACTAATGTAGAGTTCCCAACTTGTTCACCCCACAACAAATTAAAATGCTGTTGAAACAAGGACTTCGAAGTTTAGGTGGAATTCGAGGAATCGTCACTGATGCTCGAGCAATGGTGTACTCCTCTTATGGAGAGCCTGCAGATTCTCTTAGAGCCATTTCATATAACTTGCCAGATCCCACAGATCAGCAGGTGATTTTGAAAATGTTGGCTGCACCAATCAACCCATCCGATGTGAACCAGGTCCAAGGAGTTTATCCAGCCAGACCAGAATTCACCAACGAACTAGATCCCAATACACCAAGTGCAGTTGGTGGTAATGAAGGTTTGTTCGAAGTGATTCAGGTAGGTGAAAACGTGAAAAATTGTAAGGTTGGTGACTGGGTTTTACCAAGTGTTGGAAACTTTGGCACTTGGAGAACCCATGCAATTACAAATGAGTCCAATGTCAAGGCTTTGCCAAATAAGACCAACCTGACTCCAGCCCAGGCAGCTACTGTATCTGTCAATCCAGCCACTGCTTTCCAAATGCTTCGTGAATTCGCAGATATGAAGCCAGGTGATTGGTTCATTCAAAATGGAGCCAATTCTGGTGTTGGTAGAGCTGCCATTCAATTGGGACACTTGTGGGGATTCAAGTCCATCAACGTTATCAGGGACCGTCCAAATATTGAGGAATTGAAATCCGAGCTCACCGGACTCGGGGCTACTCAGGTGATTACCGAGGAGCAATTGAGCAACAAGGCTTTTAGATCTACAATCAAGGAATGGACTGCAGGATCTAAGATCAAGTTAGCATTGAACGGAATTGGCGGAAAATCTTGTACCAATATTACTCGACAATTGTCACATGGCGGTCATTTGGTGACTTATGGTGCCATGTCCAAGCAGCCAATTACCTTACCAACCGGGTTGTTCATCTTTTCTGATCTTAAGGCACATGGATATTGGCTTTCTGGATGGGGGAAGAAGCATCCAGAGGCTAAATTCAAGGTCATTTGTGAGATCTTGGATTTGATCGCCTCTGGAAAGTTCAAGGATACTCCAGTTGTTAAGCATGCTTGGTCTCAGGGCCAGTCCATTGACGATTTCGGCATGACTTTCATGGCTGCTATGGAAGCTAACATGAGTGGCAAAGGCAAGCAATTAATGTTGAACCAGTAGATACAAAAGTAAATATGCAATTCAACTTTTTTTGATGGAAACGAGGGTTGAGTTGATGATTATTTCAAGCTTCTAAAAGAAAAAAAAAAAATTATACAAATTCAAGAACCTCAAATTAGATATACATCTATATATTATTCGTAACTACAATTTGTTGTTTGACTTACAGCATTCTCCAACCGTATTAGAAAAGGCGAGCTGAGATGTCTTATCAGCAAGACTCTTAATTTCGCCATTGGTCACACCGCGTGCTGCACTAGTGGTCATGGCATGGGAGGGAGGAACATCCAAAGCAGGATTCTGGGTGAAGAAATGTCTTGGTCTCAAGAGCATTGTCATGGTCTCAGCAGGCATGATTGGGAAATCTTCTGGAGATGGGAAATGTGTGATACCCATAGTGTGATAGGCAACGATTTCAGTGTTTTCAATATTGGCTGAACCATCACCAATCCATTCTGTGATACCTTTGGAAGGCTCACCAGAAGTTTGAGGAACATGCTGTCCAGCAGGATAGAATCCATCATCTTTGTATGGAACCACTTGAAGATGGTGACGAGCAAATCCGGCTCTCTTCCACACCAAAGAACCTTCCTTAGGAAGCAAGACTGGACATTCTCTAGAAACCAACTTGTAGGATGGGTTTTTCTTTGAATATGGGTTGATCTTGTTAGGGTTGAAAAAGTCCCAAGTACGGGAGGTGGTGCCATCGTAGTCGGTTTGAGATTCTCCAGCCGTCTTAAAGACCTGGCGTTTGGCATAGAATGCATTGCCATAATAGTTCTCTTGACTTCCTACAGGTGCATCTGGGGTGGCAGCATCAGTGACAGCACACGAGTTACCGTCATGGCCGTCAACGGATGGATGGATACGCACGGAGAAGAGATGCTGATGATTGTGGGCGTTTACACCAGGATAAACTTGTGTACCCCATCCCTTGGTGTCTTCATCAACTTCCATTGCAAATGTGTTAAGAATACCAGTGAGCTTGATTTCCAATTGGATTGTGCCGTCTTGGTGGAAGATCCAGTAAACCATGTATTCGTAGTTTGCAGCGGTGAAGATTTGGGAAATGACCAACTTAGTTCCACGGGTGACAATGGAAGTCTTAAAGTTATCTCTGAAATCGGAGTGTTTGAACAACACACCATCGTCTTCTTCATGGATGCAGATGGAATTCTTGATGGTGATAGGATCTCCCTTAGCGTTGACGAAATGGCCGTCCATATAGTGGATCACACCCTTACAATCGCAACCCAAAGCCAAAGGATTCGTCATATATCCAGCACCATACTCACCCAGATCGAAAGCATGCTTTCTTTGATGAGGGAACTCTGGGTTGCCGTATGGAACAACCATTTCCACCAAAGAGAGACGATGGAAAATCGGTCGCACGTTGCCTTGGTCATTGAACTTGATATCACTCAAGACGATACCTTCTCTGTGATTGAACCCAATGTGGAACTTGAAATTTTGCCAATCCATCACGTGGCCGTTAAGTTTGAAGTTCACACCTTCTGGCTGGGTGATAGCAATCGGCTTGACTTCTCTGAAGCCAATGGTTCCTTGGACGTCCTTAGGGTTGAAATTTGCATGAGGGATGTGGTGTTTAATTGGACGACGAATTGGCGGCACGTCGATATAAATGACCTTCTTCAGTGCAGCATCAAAAATTGGGGTGAAGTCGAAAGGATGAGAATATTGAGAGTCGTCTTCATCGTATCTATAATACATGAATGCTTGTTGAAGACGTCTGGAAGTACCCCATCTTTCGTCATATCCAATGGTCCATGGATCACAGTAAACCTTGGACATGTCGTCAACGCCGGAAAGTCTGCATTGCTCGATCACATTAGGATCAGTTCGAACGATCTCTTCGACAGAACCCAAATCTTCAACAGTCAGAATTGGCTGGACATTGGCGATTTCTGTAGAAAAGAGCACTTTGTTATCAACAAGGCTTACAACACCTTCCAAAATACCTTGCACACCTTCCTGCAAAAGCACGAAATATGCTTCTCTTGCCGGTCGATTGTTCACATCGGTAGGCTTATCAAGCCAGGCTTGGAATTGGGCTTTCGATGGTTCTCGCAAGGTTACAGTGTTGAAAGAAATCTTTCGGCCTCTAAACGCATTCTTGATGATTGTAGTAGCTTGTCTTAATTCGCCAGGACTCAATGGGTCCAATGGATGGGCGGCAGTCGGCGAGGCTGTTGCCTGCATTGACAGCCTTTGTAATCGTTCCATAGTCTTTTGTACCATTATTATTTGTTAGTTAATTTATTATATAGCCATTTCTCTCTTCTTTTATATCTATTCCCCATCATCATCGCTTCATGGGTAGTTTTACCTAGTTCGGTATCCCTATCCATCTCCCAGGGAGCATTTCCCAATAATGCTCGATTAACCCCTCACTCCGCACTGATAGCACAGATGATAACGGTTTGAGCCGCACCACCGCTTTGGAGGGTCCCGTTTGGTTATTTACGGCGAATTGATCTGAAAACGGAATTAACTGTTTGCGAGTTTTTTTCAAGAAGTCAACCGAGCTGGGTATATATAAACATAGCTGGTGGATTCCCTGCAGGAGGCGTTCTTTTTGGAGAGAAAGGAAGGGCTGTAAAATCGAGCTCTCGGGATGATCGAACTGATGCAACTGAGCCTTGCGCTGCTTTTGAAGATGCGACAATTGCGGATAGCCTGCAAGTACCGGTAGACAATGCCCAGCGGGCAGCGTTCTTTTCTAGAATAAGAACCAAAAGCAAAGACCTCGATAGCGCTGGCAGGGAATGCCCTGCGGGCGGCGTTCTTTTCTAGAAAAGAACCAAAAGCAATTCCCTCGCAGAGCTACCTTTTTTGCTTCTTTTCGGAGAAAAAAGAAGCCGCCGGAGGCAGACGAACCCGCGCAGTTCTAGAAACTAGCGCCTTTACTAAATCAATTGAGGCAGGCGTGGTCCTTGTCCTCGGGGCGAAAGATGCAAGGACAAAGCCGCGTATTTGCATTTTCTAGAAAAAAACCGCCTTCAGGCCGTGCGTCAAAGTGCATCAGTTTCATAAGCTCATATTAAAAGAGTGGTTGCATAACAGACAAAAAAATGTTTGTGGTGTTCCGAAAGAGGAAAATGCGCAGCAAAGTTTCAGGGGAAAGGAATGTAGCGAAATTTTTTTGTAAACAAATCGTTCATATGGGAAATTTATGCAGGGAGTTAATATAAAAGCTTAGAATATAAACAGAACCAATATTTGGGGAAAAGGAATCAAACGTATTGAATCGATATTATACATAATATAATCTTGATACATATATATGCTATCGATCGAGGGAGCGGACAAAAAATAAAATCAAGCGTGACCACCATTTTTTTGTTTTTTTCAGTCAGCTGCATGAGTTGCTGGGACAAATAGCACGATATAAACAGTGGAGTGCCGAAACCGTTATAAAGTGCAGAGCTGCCTCCTGAGATAGGTACATATTCAGCGTGATTGGACGATTTTGACATATTTATACCCACATTACAATGAGCTCTACAGTGTTGACTCCGGCACGATCAAATTCGTCCATATCGTCGGACCTTTCGAGCTCGTCCAACAGCAGCACACAATCGGGGGATTCTCGATATGTGACGGCAATATCAGCCAACAGCAACAGACGGGACTTTTCGGCCTCGCAATTCACCTTGCTAGAGGAGCTCGGATCCGGCAGCTTTGGTGTGGTTTATCGGGCCATGGACAATGTGCAATCCAGAGTCGTAGCGGTGAAAAAGATCGACCTTGAAAACAGCGAGGACGACATTGAGGAGATTCAAAAGGAAATTGCAATACTGGCTGGGTGCAACGACCCGCGGGTGACCAAATACTACGGATGTTTTGTAAAGGGATACAAGCTATGGATTATCATGGAGTATTTAGGAGGCGGATCCGGTCTGGACCTACTACGACCGGGGCCGTTCGACGAGCAATCTATTGCGGTTATTTGTCATGAATTGCTAAAAGCTTTGGACTATCTGCATCAAAATGGTAAAATCCATCGAGACATCAAGGCGGCAAACGTTCTATTGTCTTCGGAGGGAGATGTGAAAATAGCCGACTTTGGAGTCGCAACCCAACTGTCGAATAACTTGTCGAGGAGAAATACGTTTGTTGGAACGCCATTTTGGATGGCCCCCGAAGTTATCCGACAAGAGGATTACGGAACCAAAGCGGACATTTGGTCCCTAGGAATCACGGCCATGGAATTCGCAATGGGCGAACCTCCCTTGTCGGATTATCATCCAATGAAGGTCCTGTTCCTTATTCCTAAAAATGACCCGCCTAAATTGGAAGGTGACTTTTCGAAGGACTTTAAAGACTTTGTCAATCTCTGTCTTCAAAAGGACCCGCACAACAGACCCAACGTTCGTCAATTATTGAAGCATCGGTTTATCCGCAACGCCGGCAGGCCCACATATTTAAAAGAACTAATCGCACGACGAGAGGAGTATAACGGACGAAAGCATAAGAATCGTCGACCCAAGATCTACCAGCCCACGATTCAAACGGTCGCGCCGATTGGCGAAAGCCAGGGGGGCGAAGAAGACGACGGATGGGACTTTGATACCATCAAACCATCGAGCTATGATGATGGCACCCTGAACCACAACAATGACAACACTGCAAACAGCAGCATGCTAGAAGGCGACACGTTGGCGAGCTTTCAAAGTGATATGACAGAAAACACCCATCGGTCGACTAGCGTCATGTCTTCTGCATTAAATAGAGCAAAGAACAAGTATCCGCAGGACGGAGCCATTTTGGATAAACTCAGTCAACTGGTTGAGCAATTGCCGGATACTGTAGAACACTACATCACAAGAAAAATTGCAAGCAAGAGTAGTAGTAGTAGTGGCACCACCCGAACAAGCAACGATGATTCCGAGCCGTCGTATCTACGCAAGCGTGATCAGGTAGAAGACCTGTTATTGAATCGTTGGCTAGAAAATTTGCATGATAGAGGGAATAATAATAAAGCATAAATAAAACATTACTCTAATTTAATCCGCATGGCGAAAGTCCATCGTTTGCCCCCCCGCAATGCGTTATATGCCCACATATTTCATCCAATTGTCAAAGCAGTTCTCCTGGTGAAGACTCTTGCCGTCAGAAAAGAGTCCTGGAGTGCAGCCTTTACACTTGGGAGAGTTTGGACAGTTAAAATAAGGAATGTGTCTGTATCCAATGTCCTTGAACCAATGGATTCTGTCTCTATCAAGGAACAGACCCAAACCAATGCTGTGCACAGGCGCATCACCCCACCTCTCATAAAAGAAGCCTCCGGATCGATCCAGATATTCAAAGTAGTCCTGGTATTCCTTGGATCTCCAGAAATCCATATCACCAATTTCAAAATTGGACCAGAAATGACAGGTCGAATATCCTCCAGCGATCTTGTTATGTTGCGGACGCTTCTCAGAGTCCGTCACCCATTCAATCGCGCTGTTAGGGTGGATATAGTCCGGATGTTCGGCCAAGAACTCGACAGTGGTTGGCCACAATGAACGGATACTTTGCGGCGAGTCATAAATATTGATAACAAATCCATAAGTCTTGTTGTTATCCTCCATGAACTTGAACACGTCATAATCAATGTCACAGAAATACTGTGTTTTAGGCTCAACACGCCAGTACCACTTGAAGTTGAGTAACCGAGGATGCTTCACAAACATGCCTGAGTTCCATCGACACATACGATGGTAGGACCCCATAGATGAGTATTGCACACCTTCGCTCTTCAAGTGCTTAGCACTTGCATTTTGCAGTGCCTCGTTAATCCAAGGTGGCTCAACCCAATGCTCTTCAGGGATGATTTCATAATAAACTTTTGCGTTGGTGACCGCTGAAGTCTTTTCCTTGAATTCCTCACTGAACGGTTCGTCGTTAATGAACGTCCAGGGGTAATTAAACTTTGAGTTGAACGTTCGCTCTACATCTTTCATAGATTTGAGCAAGTCTTTAAGCTCGTTATTTCGAACCAAAGATAGTAACGTTGCGTTTGTACGCTGATAATTTTCGCTTGGATGAACCACTATCTTGTCAGAATCAGGTCCATTGATTTTTTTCATCAGGGGATTCCCGGAGATATAATATGGGTATGTTGGAAACCATTTTGGGTCTGAAGCAACCTTTAAGACGTAGCAGCAAACTATAAAGGCTATTATGCCAGAAAACAGCACTGCTACTCTTGGCCGGATTTTTATCATGATTTGTGTGTTGGGAGGGGTTCGAAAAAGGGCCTTTCCAATTTTTTTTTTTTTTTTTTCGTTGTCATACACCTAAGAAATGAACAAAATCAAGCAAATTGAAAAACTAAATAATCAGGAATTGGAACAAGGCATATCCATAGAGGCATCCTGGCATAATGATTATAACGATACTGCATATATATATATTGGCGGGCTGCCCTTTGATTTGACCGAGGGCGATGTGTTGGCAATATTTTCTCAATATGGGACACCTGTCCACCTGAATTTAGTTAGGGACAAAGAAACCGGCAAGTCCAAAGGCTTTGGATTTTTGAAATATGAGGACCAACGTTCAACTGTTTTGGCTGTGGACAATTTCAATGGCACAGAGATTTTGGGGCGTCCGATTCGCGTGGACCACACCAGATACGAGGCCAAAGACGGCGAAGAAATCAAAGATCTACGTGAAGAATTACAAGATGAACAGGAACAGGAACAGGAAAAGGCTGAGAAGGACCATGAAGAAAGGTCCCGACGGCATCATCGTCATAGGCACCATCATCGTCGACGACGCTCTGGCGAACGCCGCCATCGTTCGGAGAAGCGGGATCGAAAGGAAGCGACTGATGAGGAGGACCCGGATTTGGCAGATCCAATGAAAGACTATCTCCGCAAGAAGAGGAAGAGCAGACATTAAATATAACTCAGTCGCTACTGTTCTTTTTTAGTGCGGAGATACAACTTTGTAGCGTTCAAGGGAACAACATACGCGGTTCATTTTGCCAACTTTTATGACAATTATGAAAATTGTGGAAGAATACTATGCCACAATATCTGTCGAAAATAACCTTCTTTGGGGGACCAAAACCAAAACTCAGAGCACTTTGAAGAATTACTCTGTTTTCTTACGGACAGACATTGAAACACTTCCGGAGCATGTCCAGTATTATTTCCGAATTGAATTTCACAGAACCAGAAAACTCAGCTAGTTGATCTTATTCTGGACAGAACGGTGACATAATAACATTAAAAACCGCCCGTTCGATCGTCGGATGAGCCGCACAACCCCTGAAAGTCGGGCGATGCACGTGTGGCTTGTTGTTGACGGAAAAATGCCCATGGCGATTTGGGAGTTTGAACAAATAACTATTATTATCACAACAACACCCAAACGATATGGATCGAGGGGGGTTTCATCCGTCTACACCCCGTGAAAAGTCAGGATTAGGGCTCCGCAGGGCCAGTCTTAGCACACTCACACCCGAGCATTCGAATCCTTCATCGATCACTGCCACCCATAAGCCCCATCGATTGTCCAATTTGCATCAAGTTACGACCATCCCTCAGACCCCAGAATCATCCCCCATGAGTCCATCTATGAACCCCGCTGTGCCCAGCTCCTTAGCCATGAGCAATAAGGCTAGCAACAAAGTGCGATCACATTCCATAGGCTCACCTACGCTGTACTATGGAAGTAGCTTGTGTATGTCAGCCCTGGGGATTGAGAGTGGGGGATTTAAAGATAACGAGCGTGATTCGCCCTCATCATCAGATGATGAGAACCCGCGATTTTACGATTCGGATGATAGGATGTCTGTAAGCTCGCGTCGTCCTAGTGCGTCCGTGCCTTCAGGTGAGGGAGATCAGCCAGGTGATGACCCCCTAGGTCTGTTTTCTTTCAAGTATAAACTTTCCAAGGCGGAACAAAAGAAGCAGCCTGCAATTCGTCATGTGCATTCTAATGTGAAAGCATTAAGGCCCAAGGCCAAGAACTTTTTGCGCATCTCCAAAGATCTGCAGGAGGAGATGGCTCCTTTAGAACACGAAATTAGACGTGAGGCTGAAATCACCACTGCCTTACGAGATGATGACGAAACGGATCCAAGATTATCCTATACAAACCCTAGAGTTAGCAAAGCCAACCATATGAGTGATACAGATGATTCGGACTTTATGCCGTCTTCGCCAAATAAAAAAGCCACAGTGACATTGAAACGGAAAGCAGCCATTGCCGATGAGGATTCTAATACCTTGAAGAGACGTGCAGTTTCTCCAGGCATGTCTTCCCCCATTGTGGGATCGCCTAGCAACATTGGTGCAAAGCACAATAGCATGAAGCAAGTCCAAGATACCAGTGAGGGATTTCAAAACATGAGCATTTGATTATATATTTATTAAGATAGCACAGTAATTCAATAATATTTGAGGTGATATACAGCACCTCCTGTTAGCGGAATCGCATGCCTCGCAGAGCTACCTTTTTTGCTTCTTTTCGGAGAAAAAAGAAGCCGCCGGAGGTGAATGCCCTGCGGGCGGCGTTCTTTTCTAGAAAAGAACCAAAAGCATAGGCTCAAAGCACCACAATTGACGCTATCTAGCTAGCTAGCGCTTAAATTAAATATAAATATTAAATACCAGCCCATTTTTTGCTGTCCACGCATGTGGGCCGGGATATAGTGCTAGTATAGTTCAAAAAAAAATGTCGTCACCAGCAGGGTTCGAACCTACGCGGGCAATGCCCAATACCTGTTTAATGCTTGATTAGAAGTCGGAACCCTAACCCAATAGCAAGGTATCGCCTTAACCACTCGGCCATAGTGACATTGAACGATGTCAATCAATGTCTCAGATTTTGATAAATTGGGTGAAATTGACCTGAAAATTCCCGAAAAAAGGCGAAATAAGTACCGGAATTGTTTGATCAAGGTGGCCTGTACCAAGTAACGATCTTTCGGCTTTTAAAGCATCCAAGCTGCGGGCGTAGAAAGGTAAATTCTTCCATCGGACTTTTACCGGAACGGCTGATGCACGCTTAAATTACATTGTTTTTCTACCACTCGCACTCAATTAGAGGGAATTCCAGCTTCGTTGCTATAAGGATTGAATCATTTGCTCCATTGAACCACCTGCAGTAAGCAGATGTGAAAATCAATCCCACTTTCTGTTTTACTATCCATATTTTCCTGGGATTATATGATGTATTTTCTTAACTATCATTAGACATCTAACTTGTGATTTTGTTGATGAGCAGATGCTGAAATCCCACTATTTTGAATCGCAGATCCGTGGGATCACTTCCGTCCTAGCTGGTTTTATATACAATGTTACAATTTCTCCAGAACACCACGAAATCTCGGTCCTCATGACAATCTCACCACAACGATACGGCTTTAACAACGCCTAATCGCTTTTCCATCAATCTTCAGATACTCATGAAACCCTGCGTCAACTGGATGCCATTGGATGATATTCGGAAAAAAGGTGCCCCGCTTTCTAGAGACAATTGACTGAGTGGATATCAGGACGGATGAACATTCGTCGGACGATCATTCCTATATCGGGAATGCGGGCCGGTGTAACCGTTTCCTGTTCCTCAAAGATATGGATCAGCTCACAGTTCCGGGTAAAAAACGGGCAAATTGCCGGCTCTGCGCGGAATTGATAAGTTTGAGATTGGCGTCAGGATGACAATTCTGACCAACGTTATATCAACTTTACAATTTCCAGATGTTGTAATACTCAGCTAGAACACATAATTGTACAAGTTAACAGAAACATTTTGAGGGGGGAACTTTCTTATTCTAACGGGCCAACATTCTCCGTAAAACAATGAAAAATTACCCTGCTTATCCCGCGGGTCCCGCACGCGCGCACAAAATGGTCCGCTCATCAGCCTTTTAGTCGCTTAGTCATCTGCAGATGGCCAAACGTACCCCTCATAAGACTAATACTATAATATAATATTTTAGACGGGCCAAAACCTCTCCACATTTTGCTGACACTTCAAACTAAGGTGTGAGCGTGTTTGTTGAAAAATGGCAGGTGATATGGAGGAAAGCGAACTTAAAAGGAAAGCGTCAGTCAGCGACGAAGGATCACCGTCGTCTACTACTTCTAAGCATAATAAACGTCGACGATCTCGAAAGGGCCTGGAGAAGCAATTTGGTTGTGATGAGCCTAATTGTGGAAAGAAGTTTACTAGACTAGAGCATCTTTATAGACATCAGCTCAACCACAAGCCCAAGGAGATCTTTCATTGCACCTGGAGCGGTTGCGATAAGACCTTTGTTCGAGAGGATTTGAAGATTCGTCATCTCGAACGCCATGAGCGACGGCAATCTGGAAGGAGTCCCGTCTCCAACAGGAAGAAATCCGTTTCTTCAGCACAGACCCCTCAGTCGACTACCAGTAGTCATCCTATGGAGATGAATGGCGCGTCGTCCAAGAATGTGTTATTGTCCTATAGTCCTAGTGTTGGGGCTGCTAGTAGCGGTAGCCCAACAGCTGCTGCTGGGCTGTTTTTGGATGAATTTAATGCGCAGCAGCATGTACAACACCCACAGTTGGTCAAGGATACGACAGAGCATTTCACCAGTTTCACTGATGGTTATTACAACAGTGAGGCAGCTGCGGCCACAGCCGCTGCCACTACAATAAATGGCGGCATGGCCACAACCGTAATCGACCATAATGGCTACAGCCGGCCAATATCAGACTTGCGAAGTACCACCTCTACTATCCCGGGCGCAATGAATGGTAATGCGCATAATAATAATCATAATAATAATAATGTTACCGAAGGTGCTCTTGCAGCTGTAACTGCCGCCCCTACAAATACTAACCAAAGTTCCATGAAACAGACGACAGAGGCAAACCCATCAGATCTTATTTCGTGGTTATTTTCCGACACAGTGTTGGCGGACCAAAACGACCCTCTGCAAATGTCGCCCTCGTTTTATTCGTTCGATTCACCAATGTCGCTTCATTCGTTACTATCTCCGCCAGAGACTCAAGAGGAGGCAACCTCTATTTCGGAGTCGAAACGACGGGAATTGATGAATTATTTGCCTAATGTGGACGGCCATCAGGATGCCCATTTGCCGGATTTGCAACGCTACTTGGCGAAATACTGGGCTTGTATACACCCTCAATATCCCATTTTACATAAACCAACCTTTGACATTCAGAAATGCCCTCCTGGATTACTTTGGACAATGTTATTAGTGGGTGCTGCAATGGATAAAAGTCATGATTTGGCCGCCAAGATTGCCGAGCCCTTACGATGGATTTTATTCGGCTCACCCGATTTCCATCCGCCAACGAGACTGTGGATTATTCAAGCATTGGTATTATTGGAACTGTTTGAAAAGACAATGTCGAACCGTAAAGCGCATGAACGAGCCCACATCCACCATGCAACCACTTTACAGTTGCTGAGACGTGGGTCTGTCCTGCGAGGAATTGAATCTCCCAAGGAACTTGACCCATGGAATAGATGGATTGAAACCGAAGCTGCAAAAAGAGCTGCCCTGATGGCATTCATTTTGGACGTTTTTGATGCAACAATGTTTGGTCATTCTATGGTAATGGCAGTCCACGAAATCAGATTGTCGTTACCGTGTCCGGAAAACATTTGGGCAGAATTCCCTGGTGATAAGGGAATTCCACGGCTGCAGAACACTCCGTTTTTGGTTGCATTGAAGAAGTTACTAAACCACACACATGTTGATACCGGTCCATTCGGTAGAAGAGTTTTGTTGGCGGGTTTGTTGTGTCTATCGCACCAAATGCAACAGCGAGATCTTCAAATATGCAGTGTAGGCTTGGGTCAGTTTAAGGAGACCTGGAGAGAGGTCCTGGGGCCAGCATACAACTTTTGGAAGGCGGATTATGATAATTCCCTACCATGCCACAAGTCGGAAGCTCCAGGTGAGATGGTACCTAACCATAACTATTCGTATGCGATGGAATTACAAGGCTGCACATCATCTTTCTACCACTTGGCCCACATGACACTATTTATTACCTTTTTGGATATTCAAGCTTATGCCGGATGTCCTGCAACTCTTAATCAAATCATTCGTCAAGTGGATCACGAAAACAGTGTTCGAAAGATCAACGAGTGGGCTGTCAGCGTGTACGGAAGACAGGCTTATTGGCATGCAATCCAGTTTCTTCGTGAAATGTATTTAACCGAGCAGAACAAGGAAGCACAATCGCTATATTTTGCAACATGCAACTGCCCTAATCCCTCGGACGACCCGGAACACGAGCATGAGCATGAACATGATCACGAAGAAATGGAGCAAAAACGGGAAGAAGAGAAGAAAGCTGCTGCTGCTGCTGCTGCCGCGGCGACAAATGGAAAGCAAAATAGTAGACGAAAGTCCAAGACGAAGAGACAACCAAAAGTTCCCCTGAAGGATATGATCAAGCTGGAGTACAATGCGTTCAATGATCCAGTTGGTAAGAGACCAAACGCAGTATATCTGTGCGCTTTGATCGTCTGGTCATTTGGATATTGTCTCGAAGGACCTGAGTCGACCGTTTTGGCTGATACGATGAGTGCAATTGAACGGGATTTCCGAAATCATACCAGTGATGAAGCCAAACTCAACGATTCCATCACTCCAGAAGAAGCCATCAATTTGATTGAGTCGGATACTAATCACATTACTTCTGCGGAAGACGGATACGAGTTTCTTCATCGTATGTCCCAATATGAACCCCATGAAGTCACTAGTGTGAGCGGCAAGAACAATACTGTCGGGTTGTTAAGACTGGTGATCCAATCTCTGAAATTCCATCATACGGAACTTGTTCAGGAAGGCCGTCGCCTCCTCGTCCATTGCATTGACCGTTCTCTGGGAAGAAACAAAGTTCGCTGTGAATACATGTTTGCGTAGTCTTATTTATTACATATATATTACCGAAATTTTTTCTGATCAATATTGTGCGTGGGGGGAATGACCCCACTTCGGCAAATGAATACTTCCCTGTGCCGACACATTCACGGTGAATGAAGAGCATGAATGATAACAATACCGGGGAGGTTGAATCACTGATATATATAATGGCCTTTTTTGTATCTTTGTCTGGGAGGAGTCCTTAATATATTCGTCAAGAGCGGCTTACAAAGATTGTGTGGTGCGGTGTGGACATGATGTTCCAACCAACGACATAATGGATAACAGATATATATTTAATACTTATGGCATTTCTAATCTTGTTCGGCAATTGCCACTAATCTTTCATCTATTTCGTCAGGAGTGAGCTTACGGAATTTGTCCGAGCCGTCTATGCCACAAACACCGATTTCGATGTCGTTCTTTCTAAAATCGACAGCCAATACATTGGAAAGAGCGGTGATGGCCAATTCGACAACCTGTTTCCAGTCGCCTGGAGCAGCCTCCTTATTCTTGAGTTTCTTTTCTAAGTGGTTCATGGCTTCTTGCTGCTTAGGACCGGTGGCGGTAGCCTTGTACGAGACGTAGTATCCGGCAGGATCACATTTATACAACATTGGTCCGAATTCATCATCGACAGAGATCAGAGTAATTGCAACGCCAAGAGGTCTCATATAGGCTCTCTGGGTGTAAATTTGATTGATGTTGGCTAATCGCTTAGCTAGCACATCGCAAGGCATGTCGTAACCGTTCTTATATCGAAATTCAGCAGCTTCACCTCGGGCTCTGCTAACACAAGCTCTAGCATCCGGGATTTGTCCTGTTAATACAGCCCCAATCTTTGGGGAAATTTGGAAAATGTAGGAAACAGAGTCTGGCTCTAATAACTTATCTGGGACCTTCTTTTGTGAGATCACCACTGAACAATCCTTTCCTCGGATCCCAATTGACGTGATATTTGCTGATGTGATTGCTTTGAAAGCATATTCTATCCCAAAAAACCATTAGTTTGTTGTATTAAAGAATGGACTTCTCGATTTCACTTACCGACTTGATACAGTCTTCCCTCTGGCGAGAAAATTGTGATATGTCTATCAAAGCCCGCGCTTCCTAAATTTTCATAGCGTTAAAAAAATGGTCATCAGACAAATGCAGCGTTCTATTTTTCCCTAACTTACCTGACATTGTTGTTTTGAATTTGTGTGTGTTCCTTCGAACGGTGGCAAGAAGGACTGGTTGGTGTGTGGTGGTGGAGATGTTTTCTTACAGTTGGGAGGAAAGGATTTTTCCGAAACTTAACATTTAATCACCAAAATCTTTCAACAAACATATTTATTCAATCGAGACACATTCATTTGCTCTCCAAATGGTGGTGAAAACATGGGAAGAGAGTACTCTCGTGTACGATGAAAAGACTACCCAAAAGACCCCTTTTTACGAAGATTTTATAACACCTTACGACCCGAAAGTTTCATATCATTTCAACAAAGATGTCTCCAAGTTTCATTTTGGAGCTCGACACCCTATGAAGCCATTCAGATTAATGCTGACGGACCATTTGGTTCTGGCATATGGTCTCCATGACAAGATGGACTTGTACGAGCCACGGAGAGCCACCAAAGACGAAATTCTTGATTTCCATACTGATGACTATGTGGACTTCTTACAACGGGTTACTCCTGACAATGTCAAAGAGTTTTCTTCCATTATATCCAACTTTAACATTGGTGAGGATTGTCCGATATTCGATGGTATGTATGACTATTCGTCCATCTACGCAGGGGCGTCCTTGGATGCGTCCCGAAAGCTCATCAACAACCAATCCGACATTGCCATCAACTGGTCTGGCGGATTGCATCACGCAAAGAAATATGGAGCCAGTGGGTTTTGTTACGTGAACGACATTGTCCTGGCCATTCTGAACCTGCTGCTGTATCATGCGCGAGTGCTATACATAGACATCGACATCCATCACGGTGATGGCGTTCAAGAGGCTTTTTACAAATCCAACCGGGTCATGACCTTGTCCTTCCACAAATACAACGGAGAATATTTCCCTGGTACTGGCAACTACAATGAGATTGGAAAGGATGATGGCGAGCATTATTCGCTTAACGTACCACTTAAAGACGGCATTGACGACGATGCGTATACCCGACTTTTCAGGTCAGTTGTCGAGCCGGTGCTTTCCATTTTCCAGCCAGGTGCTGTCGTTTTGCAATGTGGGGCCGATTCCTTGGGCTGCGACAGGTTGGGCTGCTTTAATCTCAACACCCGTGCCCACGGTGAATGCGTCTCGTTCGTCAAGTCGTTTGGAATCCCATTGTTAGTGCTAGGTGGCGGCGGATACACTCCTCGAAATGTGTCCCGTCTCTGGGCGCACGAAACTGCAGTGTGTCTAAATGTAGAATTGGATTCCAAGCTGCCATCACAATTGCCTTACATCAAATACTTTTCGCCTGATTACAACCTCCACCCTAATCTCTCTGGCAAAATCGATAATAAAAACACCCGCAAGCACCTCGAGGAGGTTCGAATACGTGTCATGGAACAGCTGCGATATCTCAACGGCGCTCCCTCAGTACAGATGCAATTGGTCCCTCCGGATCTTGAGGGCCACAATTTAGATTCCGATAGAGCCATCAAAGATGAGCTTGATGATAGAAACCCTGATAAGATGGAGGTTGATAAGGACTGAACGTCCTTGCCACCATCCCTTGTGTAATTTTTATTTATTAATTTATGTGTACTAATGTCTTTCTTTACGCTTAATTAGAATGGGTTGGCCAGAATGCCTCCGGCGGCTTCTTTTTTCTCCGAAAAGAAGCAAAAAAGGTAGCTCTGCGAGGCCGCATCGTGTCGTATTCCCGTAGTGTAACGTGCAGGGAGATGCCAGCCCTGGAGCGGCTAGCGCTAAAATGAAATTATTGTGTGGAATTGAACCTCCTTTTATATTTTAAACTAGACGCTGAGAGCTCTTTCTGTACTTTTTTTGGAAAACTAATTCACAAGAGGTCAGTCACATGAAGTTTAGGATTGAGATTACATAGTTTCAGGTTGCTTTTGGTTCTTTTCTAGGAAAGAACCCTTTCCACAAGGCACTCCTGATTCTAGTGAATTTTGTGCCTCCGAAAAAGCAAAAGATGTACGCCAATCAACCTGCTCGACGTTTGGCCATCCCTGGAATGTGCAAAGCCACAGAGCTCTTGTATGAACCCGAATTTATTTCGTTTGTTCAATCCTACAGACGACTCTAGACACAATCCTCAAATGAGGCCATTACAGCCATTGTTGTTGAACAACGTTTATCTCCAAAACACGACTCTTAGATTTCATCGCATTTTATTTTCCCTAAAATGGTTTCAATTTCCAACACCTTCAGTCGGACCACGTCGTCCCTGAATTGTGTGGGGTCCAGGGAGCCAATCGGAACGTCCTACCGACATTATCTCATTGATTGATTTCTTAACGGTCATTGAACCCGGCGGCACGTGATTCGGCCCTGACAATAAAAAACAAAATCTTAATTGAAAACTATAGCCGAGAAACTATTCTATTGAAAGAGGCCACTCAATCGCCTCTAAGCAATACTATTTAATTGAATATAATCACAAAGATGCTAACACTTTGTCGTCCTGACAGAATATTACATTTTCCCCCAAACCTGTGATTTAACCCCACATTTACCCTTCCTGCTAAGAAGCCGAGCCGACGCTGCGGCTCAGATAATTGGAACAGAATTTATGGATATACCCGAACTGCCGCGCGCGTAGTTTGACAAGATTTAGTCATTCCTTTTATCGAACTGGTTCCGAGGTTCAAACGATGATTTCACAATAGAATAATGTGAAGTAGTGTAGCCATTGGGTAGCAATGTATGGTCTAGAAATTTGAAGTTATTAAGCAATTTTACCAGGAGAAATATTCTCTTCTTTTCAGGTAAAAGAATGGTCTAGAAAAGCGGATATTCTGTTAAGCGCGGATAACCCCACTTTTAATAGAATGCCCCTCCAAAAGAAAAAAAAAAAATTCTGTGGGTATTTTGCCCGCAGTTCACATTATATCGAGGAGACAGCGCACCACTTGAAAAAAAAAAATAACTCCGACGGGTGTATACGGAGAGACGATTTCTTTTTTCTTAACACTTTTTCCCTCCTATTTTCTTTCTTCCACATTCCTATTTCCTTATCAACTCGTTCAAAGAGTATTTGAAAGAGAAATATTATAAAAATGAGTGACTCAAGTGAGTTATCAAAAAAAACGTTTTATAAACATGCGTCCGTCACAAAAGACGGCGACAAATATTTGTCCAAGGAAGATTTCTTGAATGCCATCGCTCCGCCAAATGAAGATTATCATAAAATTAACAGAGAATCATACGCTGTCTTGTTCCAAGTGGCAGATCGTAACCATTCAGGTTTGGTGTCGTTACATGACTGGCATGCCTTTGAAGCTCTCTTGGATAGACCTGACGCCGAGTATTTGATCGCTTTTAGATTGTTCGATAAGGAAGGTCGCGGTGAAGTCGACTTTGATCATTTCGTTGAAATGTATCGTGAAAACAAGTCTCCAGATGCCTTGCCATTTGATTGGAACTCCAAATGGGCCTCGTTATATTTGGGTGACTCTAAGAAGAGACACTCCATGTCCTATCACATGTTCTCTCAAATGTTGAGTGGTTTGATGGGTGAAAGAGTCAGACAAGCCTTCCAAAATTATGATAAAGATCATACTGGTTACATTTCTCCAGAACAATTCCAAGAGATTCTCTCAAAAACCGCATCTCACAAGTTGAGTGACACTATGCTTGACAACCTGCATACCTTATGCAATGCTTCCAACTCTACCAAGGTTTCTTATGCTCAAGTCAGAGCCTTCTTGAACGTTATTAGAAATGTTGATTTGTTGGATGTGATTGCTAACCAAGCTACCGACAAATCGAAGGACGGTACTATCACTAGAGAAGATTTCATGACCGAAGCTGCCAGATCCACCAAGTTCTCTATCTTCACTCCAATGGAAGTTGATGTGCTCTTCCACTTTGTCTCCATCATTAACTCTACTGGCAGATTAAGTCTTGACGACTTCAGAAGAGTGTTCGATCCAACTTGGCAAGATCCTTACACTCGTTACAGACAATCTGAACAAATTAAGGTCGAGGCCGCAAAGAATGCGCTCGTCAATCCAAAGTCCTTCTTGGGTGAAGTTTTCGAATCCGTTTATAACTTTGCCTTAGGTTCCCTTGCCGGTGCATTCGGTGCTACTGTGGTTTATCCAATCGATTTGGTCAAAACTAGAATGCAAAACCAACGTGCGGCTACTCCAGGTCAACAATTGTTATATAAGAATTCTTGGGATTGTTTCAAAAAGGTCATCGCAAGAGAAGGTTTCAAAGGTCTTTATTCAGGGTTAGGCCCACAACTTATTGGTGTCGCCCCAGAAAAGGCCATCAAGCTTACTGCAAACGACCTTGTTCGTGGTAAATTAACCCGTGAAGATGGCACCTTGCCATTATCGGCAGAAGTCCTTGCTGGTGCTACTGCTGGTGCATGTCAAGTCGTTTTCACAAACCCATTAGAAATCGTCAAAATCAGATTACAAGTTCAAGGTGAATTGGCCAAGTCTGGTGTCGAAGGTGCCGAAAGACGTTCTGCCCTTTGGATCATCAGACATCTTGGTTTAGTAGGTTTGTACAAGGGTGCTTCCGCTTGTTTATTAAGAGATGTTCCATTCTCTGCAATTTATTTCCCTGCCTATGCCCATCTGAAAAAGGACTATTTCGGTGAAGGACCAACCAAGCAACTCAACATTGGTCAATTGCTTGTTGCTGGTGCAATTGCTGGTATCCCTGCCGCTTATTTCACTACTCCTTGTGACGTTATTAAGACCCGTTTGCAAGTTGAAACAAGAAAGGGTCAAACTTCCTACAGAGGCTTAACTCACGCCGCCACCACAATCATGAAGGAAGAAGGTTTCAAGGCCTTCTTTAAGGGTGGTCCAGCCCGTGTGTTGAGATCTTCTCCTCAATTCGGTTGTACCCTTGCTGCATACGAATTCCTTCACCAAATGTTACCACTCCCAGGTACCTCTCACAAATCTGAAGCTGGTCATGTCCAACCTTCTGCACAAGCTCGTCCAGAGCCTCCTGTCAAATACTTGAGATCTAGAAATGCCCTCAAGATTTTGTTAGACATTGATGAAAACTTTGGCAAGCCTGGCACCTTGACTTCCGATAGAGCTAAGTTAATTCCAGGTTTGAATAAAAACTAATATATAGAACTGATGGTGTGTAATTGTAATGAAGAATTTGTCAACCTTTTGTATGCCTCATGTATCCCTTATCATCGGCTGAACCCGACTTCCCCAATCAGACGCACACCCCTCTTGAGCGTCACTGAGTCTACACGGTGAAAGTCCACAACCATCTTTTCCCGATTAGGCCACGAGAATATTCTCCATCACCAAATCAATTGGTTGGAAGAGTAGTAGCCAATCTACTGGCCCATCGAATGGGGTGAAACCCAGGTCTCTTTGCAGGCATGGTGATGCAAATTGAAATTCCACTCCACCTTTGGGTTCACCCAATCCCTTTGATATGCAGGACAGGTATCCAACTTAGTCAAAAGTTTTGAAATCGTGCACAAGAATCCGTTTCTTATTCTTTTTTGCTAGTATCGGCGACAACCATTCAACGAACTAATCTCAAAATGCGCATAGGAAAGAGTCCCGCCTTCGACAAGGTTGCAGCTATATCGAGAGACTAACAGCTGTAGCTCAAGGCAAATTGAAACAAATTTGAAGGGCCAAACTAAAAATCCGCTCAAACTTTTTGATACAAGCTTTCTCCATTTTTTCAAATATGAAACTCTGTTTCATTGAGAATTTGGCATAATGTCAACATTCCCCTAACCTTCAGCCAGTCAAAACCTTAGAACCGCATTACCGCGATCTCAAAAGACTCATTATGCCTACTTCTAGTATCAATTGAATGCTCTTTTATACATACCATCAGCTGAATTTGGCATATTCACTTCATTCTGTTCCTCGATCAGAGCCTCGCCTAGTCTTGCTCATCTCGGCGCCTAAAATGGACTGACCATTTTCCTCCGGCGCTTAAGTCCAACCAGCAAAGCTTCACGTCAACAATACGGCCGAAATCACTCGAAAGACTAAAGACTACGTATATATTTATATATGGGAATGGCTCTAAAGATCCCTCCGAGTTTAATCCGAGATCATTTTATTGGCCACAAAAAAGAAAAGAAAAAAAATTTTTGGCATTAATTCCGCATGCCCGAATGGAAGAGATGTCCTAATCAGCAGATAGCAACCCCGCTTACATAAGCACCTACCTGATATATAAACTCCACTTTATTGGCCCAACAAGTTTCATAACTTTCTCCACAATATATCAATATTAATTTATTTGGATTGCTTTTGAAAATTCTATTATAACCAAAATGCCTTGCCAGTGTAGCTCACAGGGAAATTGTACATGCGCCCCAGGATCTTGTCAGTGCGAAAACTGTAAGAGGAATAAGGCCCAACTTTCTGCCTGCCCATGTTCTTCCAGCTCTAAACAATGTCAATGCGGCAGTAGCTGTCAATGTGCTCGAACTGGATCATGCGGATGTTGTGAATCATCTAAATTGTAATCATGGGAATGACCTTAAAAAAGTGAGTTATAAACACCAATTTGTTGTTTTGGGAAATATTAATGCTGATCGATGATAGATTTTGTAAAACTATATAAATATAATGAATTGATCTTTTTGGTGTTTTCCTTGATTGTTTTTGACATCTACTTTTTCTGAACCAAGTACCAAACGAGAAAACGGAAAAATGGGTTGTGATTGTACGTCAAGTTCTAAATGCACTTGCGTAAAGGGGCAATGTAGTTGCAAGAATTGTGGCTGCCCAGAAAACTGCGATAATATGAACGCTGAAAAATGCAATTGTCAATCCTGCTCAAAGGATCAAAATTGCGAATGTACCAAAGAGTCTTGTGTTTGTCCTTGTTGTAAATGATGCTAAGAGACTCTGTCCTGATTGAAGTTATTGGACCTCTTTCGTGTAATTCTATACTTATTTAATTTTAAAAAGTTGTCTATTGATTCGATGCCACAAGTTTTCAAAGGTTGTTATTGTACTTGACTCGGCCGTTGTACCTGTGCTATTTTACAGAAGACAGTGGAATCATTCGTTGTCCCTAAGGGAGTTACCTTCTGCTTTCTAGAATTGCGTCCTCTGGGACTTCGGAGGATATCATAAAGTGTTTGAATTGATTTTTTCTGGTGATCAGTGGCACCCGACAGTTTGCAAGAGCATGTTAATACTTTAGATTGTTGATGACCTTCCAACAGATAGGACCAGGATAAGTTCGGATTCATTGAGATCAAAGGCTCAATCCCTCAGCTAGACTATTAAAGATATCTATTTCCTACTGCTATTTTGTAAAATAAACAGAGTACGTATTGATGGCCATTGGTCTTCTATATAACATGGCATGCACGTGCGCGGAAACCCATATTAAAGTGAATCTAATGGTTCTATTGACTCAATTTTTCCTGTCATTTTCACTTTGGCAATAAAAATCTTATTTCCAGTTTTAATGTCAATTAAAATGCCAATATATATTACAGTTGTTCTTATTCATGACCGACCCACTGACTAATGTCCTATCTGGTTTAACTGTAGCTCTCAAACATATGGATTCTGCCTCAGGCTGCAGGTGTTTCGCTAAAGGCTCACTACTCAGGGATTCCAACTTTGCATTAATTTCAATATTGAAGTTGGTCAATGAGCTTTCTTTAGCGCCTTGGTGGCAGTTTAACAGTCGTTTTTATGATTCTAAAGGACTCCTTTTCTTTCTTTCAGTTTGTTCTAGCAGATGGTCACTCAGTGTGAACTTCATATTCTTTTTCGTGTTTTAGGATTCCTTGGTAGTACTACCTTCATTTCTCCAGCGACCTTATTGAATATAAATTCTTTTGCTAATATACCCTTAGTGATTTTCAAAAGAATTTAATCGCCTGATTTTGTATCATCAAATAAATTCATCGGTGATTTAAGAGGTCATATCAAAGTCACATGTAGAGAATCATAGAAAAAGGACCCCTTCATCATATTATCAGCCCAAGTCGTTCCAGAATTCAAACCAACAATAATGATATACCCTATTGAAGCTCGTATTTAACAATATGATAGATAATTTTTCACCCTTGCCTACTGCAGGTGGATTATCATAAAATTGTTTACTTCAGATTCCAAAATAACAAGATTTCCCTCCAAATTTAGGGAAATCATGTGTTGTTTTTTTCTACTGGCAACCTGCAGAGCTACTCTTCGGGCTAAAGAGCTTGGCTTCAGTTCAATAACAATATTATTATTATATCATATTAAAGTCCTACGTAAATAGATAATAATACAGGAAGTAGGACTAGTTCTGAACATTTGCCAATTGCAGGCTGCTCGGCATATAATACGGCATATAATAATAATAATCAATTTACTCCTGTGTGCATAAATTTAAATGAAATAGATAGCTGCTCGGCATACAAAATATTCAAATAAAATAGCGATGAACCTGAATTTCCATCTAATTGAGCGTATGGGGGGCACCATATTGCCTTTGAACCTCGGAAGAGTCTTAGGTGATTATTGCGGAAACCTACACGAGCTACTCTTCAATGAGAAGAGCCAGAAGGCCGTCAGTTAACCCACACAAGTTTTTCACTTTTTCGTAATAATAATAATAATAAATCATATTAAAGTCCTATGTTAATAGGTAATTATACAGAGAGTAGGACTAGGTTTAAACATTTGCCAGTTACAGGCAGCACGGCACTTTTTCGTCAGTTCACTAATCATGTCAGTGATTCAACACATCAACTTCCGATTTGGAGCTTATGAAAAGATTAGATTCCGAATAACAGCCTACTACTATTTTTTTTTTATTTTTTTTTTCCTATTATGCATATGTTCAGGAATATTTGCACCGGCACTGCCACCGATGAATTACACTGCCACAAATATTATGCACGGCCACTATGGATTCTGGAAATTGATTTTGCTCAACGAGAATTGTAAGTACGGTCATACCCACAAGGAAACACCTTCTCTCGTTCGATCGGATGTAGTTAAGCTTGTGAGGGTCACAGTTAGTAGCATCATAGGAGACTGGATGCGAAAAAGTGATACTGTACTTGAGTTTGCATTGCAATATGATTACTCCGGTAACCATGACCCAAATGTAATGATACTATCTTTTTTGAAGTTAGCAACCACGAATTATACATAACAATTATATAACAATTATATAAATTATGACACAGTTATATATACACTAGCACCAGTTATAATGTACTAATTGAAAGTTTAAGTAAAGCCTATAGTCATAATTAGAATAATATGATTTTAGTTACAGTTTTGAGTCTGTGGTGATATTAAATAACAATTGTATTCCCTCTCCAGTCAAACTTGATAAGTTCCTTCCACAATATTGAATTCTTAGCAATGAACGATTATTCCTGGGAATGCCTCGGTGTGAGTCAATTTAAATGATGGATGCGAAAGAGACTAACTACATACCATCTTCGTCTCGGAAGAAGCCAGGTGGTATCTCAATTCAAGTATCAAGGGGATTTTGCGTTTACCGCTTGATTCTACAATAAATAGTTGTGTGTGATCTTTGTTCGTTTTTCCGACGATTATTTCGCAAGCCCACCAATTTATTATACGTCACTCCAAATATTCCAATTCAAGTTCAAGCTAACTTGTCTGACCACCAGTGCAGAACGCATAAATATAATCAATATTGACCATCCCAACTAGCTAGCTAGCTAAATTACTTTTGTGAGCAGCGCTCAAAAATATTCAATGTATGTGTCCATACGGATTCCTGCAGCTCTGGACTCAGAAAACCTTTCTTGACACTCTTCTCCTTCAAATCTGCAAACTTTTCATTCATAATAAAGCTACCAGACTTGTACTCCTCGCCACTTGCGCCAATATAGAGGCATTTTTGAGCACACACAACTGGGTATTCTGCTCTAAGCATGGCCAAACCATCCAGAAAGCGTCTGAGGAGCCAAGGCAGGTTGCGAGTAATGCCAGTCTGAACAAATCCGGGGTAAAGATGTACAAAACTGATATCTGGATACAACCCACTGAAACGGAGGACGGCCAGCGAGTTGAAGGTGGCTTGATGGGTCACCACTTTCATGAAAGAAAAGTTATTCTCCAGGCCAAAATCATTTTCATCCACTTTACCTTCATAACCTCCAGACAGAACAGTTACAACACGTGCAAACTCCTTTCGCACGGCTGCATTTTGCACCAATGGCACTAATTGCTCAATTATTCTCCACCTACCATAATAATTCGTTGCCAATCTCTTTTCCAGTCCTTCTGAGGTTTCTTCGCGTCCACCTGTGGTCAGGATTCCAGCGCTCACAAAGAGGAGATTAATTTTGTCTTCGTTGCCTTGGATTGTGCCTGCAATCACATCGCACTCCTTGATAAGGGAGGTATCGTGTTTCATAAAATAGAACTTTGCGTCTTGAGAAGAATTGATTTGCTTGAGCTCTTCAATCACTGTCTCTCCTGCAGACTCATTTCGCCCTACGATGTAAATTGTGGGCGAAACAGTGTTACGAGCAAACTCGTACGCAGTTTCTCGTCCAATTCCACTTGTTGCGCCAATAAACACCCCGACGGGGTTTTGGACACTATTAGATGACTTTAATATTTGGTTTTGTTCGACAATTGATGCTTGGTTAGGCATCGTTAGTTAGCTTTAGAATTAACCTGCTATAGATATTGAACTGGGATGTTGTATAGCAAAGTGGCGGAAACGAGCCTCAAATAGTGCGGCGGGAGGAAATGCTGTTTTGCAAAAAAGTTTACGTAAAATTCGTCTAAAGTGGAACTATTATGTTCAACAAGTGCGAATACCGAAATCTACCCAAGTGTATGTTGGAATTCTGCAAAATATTCAAATGGAAGAATTGACTTGCGGAAAACGATTTGTATTTATAGAAAATACACTGAGCCAATCTATCGGAACGCTGGATGACTAACCGTAAGTCTATAGGCGGAAGTTTGGAACCGTGGATGTTCTGGTTCTATAGATAGAAATAAATCGACGTAGATCATGAAAATATCTGAGATCCCTTTGTATAACTAAAAGAACTATGCCGCAGTGGCGTGATGACGAGTTCACAGAATGGCTGAACAAACAGTTGAAAGTAAAGTTCAGTTGGAGCACACCTTTTTATTAACTCATCTCAGCAATTTGGATACCCCATACATCCAATTCCTTTGTGGCACCGTGCACGCGGAATCATCTCCTCCGATTCACTCGAATCGCCATCGCCACCGCCACAAATCCTTCCTTCGCTGACCGCCTGGAGTAAAAATACGAGGCGTTATGGAAATACGAGATAAGGGTCCGTCAGATCGCGATGCATATATGCGATGAGATAATCTTTTGTGGCATGCATAACAAGGTCAAATATTTACAGAGATGACTGTGGGCCGTTATTCATAACTATCAAGGAGGAATTTTATGAAAAATGGGCTTTATACTTTTTGTTGCTATAGCCTTTGACAATTATTTCGAACCTTGACAACATACATAAGACCCATAAGACCCTTTATAGTGTAAAACATGCAATATTTACTACAACTTTTTGAATAATAACTACCAAACGAGACTCCTCCGGCGCCTTCATTTTTCTTTTAAAAAGAAGCAAAAATTGGTACCTCTGTTAGAATTTGTTCGGCGACCATGTGTTCTGCAGGCAATAGTCTTAGAAACTTGCTGCAAGCAATTTTCAGGCTACTTAGATGTACCAATTGTATACATGGATCTTTACATACATCCCGTCGCATAGACATACATTTGCAGCCAAAGTTCCAGATCTACATCGTTATAACCCCACATGACTGATGCAACATATTAAGGGGTTTAATCGTTTGATCGTCTCGGTGGAAAGCGATGCATCCGAAAATCTCGAGACTGAACAGCTCAAAAACAACTCATCATGTAAAGAAACGGACCCTGCAGAATACTTTTACATATAGAACCCTTCGTACATCGATTGTCGATGTCAGATCAACACGAAGAAGAGACCTGGAAACTACCTCGGTTCGGTACGTTTATTTATACAATTTAAAAGCTCAACGCACAACGAAATCATCCTGCTTCTCCGCCAAGAAACGTTGCCCAAATAGGCAGGGGGATATTCTGGAACATTCATAATTTTAGCTTGGCTACCATGGCACTGCTCTTGTATTTTTAGACATGCAGAAGTGGTTTCGGATTTGACCGATTGGTTTGAGAATGACTGATAGATCGTCATGCAACTATAGATCTTATCATTATTGCGGGGGAAAAGTTTCCCATTACGATCCATTTTATACATTCTCACTTTACCCCAATGTTAGAGTCTCAATCGGACAAAGATAATGTTGAAAAATTCTCTTGTTGTGATTTTGTAGCATTTTTCGCACATCATGCTTGGCAGACGTGCATGACTGTCTGAATTTGGCAAAAGCCAAGCGAAATTTTCAGGCGTGAGCGGGAGCTCATTCTTGCAAAGAAAAACCGGATCATTTTTTTTTTTTTTTTTTTTTTTT
>PPJG02000029.1:38412-53146 GCA_003705695.2 Blastobotrys serpentis | reverse complement strand
CACGTTCTGGGGCTTCTCGCCTCTTTCAGCATCACGGTTGATGGTGCCATCCTTGTTGTGTCTATAAGGAAGACGTCTAGCAACCTTGACAGTGTCGAAGAAGGATTGGGATTGCAAGAAGATCTCGTCAAGTTCTTCGAGGGATCTCTTCTTGGTCTCTGGGAAGAAGAAGTAGGCCATTGGCAAGATGAATCCACCGTTAACGACGGCCCAGATGATATAGTACTTGTAGTCGAGACTGGCAAAACCAGATGGAGTGACCATGGCAACCAAGAAGTTAACGGACCAGGTTGTAGCAATGGCGAAACCGTTGACCAAGGACTTGACATGCATTGGAGAGATTTCTGCAGAGTAGCAGAAACAGGTACCGGCCAAACCGATTGGATAGACAAGGTTGATTGCGAAGAGACAGAAGACAGCGGCATCCAAGGCAGCCTTGTTATCCTTGTTAGAGGTGACACCAGCCAAAATAGCCAAAAAGACGCACATACCAGCAGCAGAGATGAGCAAGAGTGGACGTCTACCGAATCGATCAATGGTGACTTGAGAAATCAGGGAACCGATGATTTGGACGATTTCCATGCAACCAGACAACAAAGAAGCGACCAAATTACTCAAATGAAGATATTCTCTAAAAATGGTGCTTGCGTAGAAGGTAATGGCGTTGATAGCGGCAATCTGTTGGAAGAACATGGCAAGGAAAGCGAGCAATGCTCTGTGGAGAACACGAGTCTCGCCCATGGTGAAGAGATCCTTGAAAGAACCAGAACGGGCAATTTCCAAGGACTCCTTGATTTCAAGGACTTCAGTCTTAACCAGTTCACTATCCTCTTCGACATCGTTGCATCTGGCAATCACACTGATGGCCTCCTCATCGCGGCCTCTGGTGAGTAACCAACGTGGGGATTCTGGCATGAAATAGACAATCGACATCGGCATTAAGCAGAAGAGAATCTGAAGAAGCATTGGGAATCTCCAACTGACAGAGCTGTGCTTGACGAAACTGAGGGCAAAGTCGATCCAGTAACCGAAAGCCAAACCACATGAAAGGAAGAATCCGACGAGCGCAGTTGCGAAACCTCTGGAGTCGATCTTGGACAACTCTGAGGCCCAAACTGGGACACAACCAGTGACAGCACCGGTACCCAAACCAAGGATCACACGGGCGACAGCCAACTGAGCATAGTCAAAGGAAGAGCCCATGATAACAGCACCGATTAAAACAGTCAAGTTAGAGAAGAAGATGAAATGACGACGTCCAAGAGTGTCACCCCAAACACAGGTAGAAAGAGCACCAAAGATACCACCAGCAGTATAAAGAGAGACGGTAGTACCTTGGATCAGAGCATTATGAGATCGCTCAGAACCAGTGGTACTCAGAGTGTCGATTTCCGGGAACTGATTTAAGAATGTTGCTTGGTTCAAAAGCCCACCAACCAGGACCTGATTATAACCATAACAGGCGAAAGAAGGCATAGTAACCATAATTACACAGGTCCACTGCAAAGCAGAACCTCTTAGTTTCGCTAGACCACCACCAGCCATTGTTTATTATTTGTTCTGTTACTCTTTAAAAACTGATTGATTCAATTGAGAGTGACCTGAAAAAAAAAAAAAATTAGGCAGAAACCGCCCGTTATTTAAATTGCCCAGAGAACCCAAACAACCCCGTTTTTCTTCGATAACACCCTCATAAAAAGCAAAACTTGCCCAGAAAGAAAACGAGGCCAAAAAGAAAAGACTAAAACGAAAATGTCGATCACTGTGCGGCTACCGTTACCTACGACTCCACATTATTCATTGCGCGTCCGCGGAACCATCGCAGTTTCCCGACCTTAAACTTGTACCAATACAAAGTTGCAACATTCTAGTTTTGTGGGGAAACGGTTCTGGCAATAGCCAAGACTTCTTAACGTCATCCAGTAGAGGATACAAACGGGCATCGCCGGTTCATGGAGCTGAATTGCCAGCTTTGAACACTGAAATCCTCACTTTTGCGTTCCCTTCCCCCATCCCTCCTCCGGGGTTCGGAGATCAGCTCGTCGGAGAAAGACTGCAATTATAGTCCTGTGATGGAATTGGCAGTGGGGTATAGCACAACGCCCACGTTGCGGTCCTAGCTTCTCTCTTTCTTTCTTTCTTTCTTCTCTGCTTGTCAAAGCCAAACTGCAAACGCCACAAGATCAACATCTTTGCCTTGACGTGGTCCATGCGCACTTGAACCGAAGATTTACAATACGTGATGCGAGTGTATGTGCCTGTGTTTTCGGGAAAGCCTACCGATGTTCCTTTAGTAAACAGGTACATTAATTAACAGGTCCAGTTGGAGATCACTCCCCGAATTGAGAATGTATAGTTTCACATTTCCGTCACGGCACGACTTGTTTTTCGTTGGTTGAAAAAAAATGTGGCAGTTGGGAGAAGGGGCACATTAGGGGGGCAAACAGATCAAAGTAGGAACCTCCGCACTATTTTTCAAAATACACGCAATGACTATAGGTATATTCATAGAAAAAATCATTGCGATAATTCTCGCCTTGAACCGGACGAGCCGAGCCCGACAGTATTTGTTTTGGAATACATGACTCCATTCCTCTATAGCCCTTTGATCCATTCGTTCGGAGCCAACAGGGCTGAAAAATTCCCGTTTTTTTTCAGTGTTGCTAATGCCGATCGCTCCCGAGCCGTATGTAGTTTTAGCCATATGACAATGTGATCAAACGAATCGCCGACCTCCGTTACAAAGTAACAGAAACGTCCTAATTAGGAACTGAGAAGACTTGGCAAGTAATAAAATCCCCACACTCCCGTTTGTAGGTTTGTAGAGTTGTCGATCCCAATGAGTCCCTCCACCAAAACCCCTCTTGACATGGGGTTCATATATATAGATAATATTGAGCTACGCGACGGCAAAGGCGGGGTGAATTGATTAGTTATTTCTGTGTACTCACAATCTGAGAGATTCAAATCTCTCTTCTTGACGCCATTGGTGACGATTTATTTAAGTCTACAGTTAGATATACAACGTTTCCTCGCAGATGCAAATGTGCGAACCAATGCTTTATATATTCTCGTTTATTTACAAACGAATTTGTCGGACAAGACCGCGTTGGGATAAAATTTGACCTGGGTTTCGGTCAATGCCGACCCACTATATTCACCCGGATTTTTTGGGCCAATCAGCAGAGAGCTCAGGGCCCACGGAAAAACTCAATGATGGGAATAGTGGGGGATTTTATCGTGAATTGTACTACAAAGGGAATCTAAGAGCGTCCAGAAGGGATCTGGGCGATTAAAATCCATATCTACATGTTCTTGGTACGCCTTATTGTGGGATTTTCCTTTGAATTGGTGCAATTGGCATTGACTCTCATTTCCCGCGCAACTGACACCGGTAAACCTGCAATGCAGCTCCAGGTACATCGTAGCCTCTCTGGTAAGGCTTTTTTTTTCCTCTGAATTGACCAGCTAGGTAATTGGGTCCATGAATATTAGTTTCTGGTTCAGCGGTTCGTCCTAGTGTTCAATCCTAAAGAAGCATTATATATATATATATTACCAGGTTACAGGTTACATATAACAACCGCAGATGCACGAAAAATCGAATTGGCCTCGCAGAGCTACCTTTTTTGCTTCTTTTCGGAGAAAAAAGAAGCCCGCCGGAGGCAACCGCTGAGCCCTTCGGTCAACAACCACTCTAAATTTAAGGATTGTCACCTACTACACAACCTGTGTGATGCCGGCGGTGGCAAACGTTGGGCGTGCCGGCCCGGCAAAAGTGCCCTGACAGGTTATGATGCTATATAAAGGCGGGCAAAGTTCATGTTGTGACAAGTTGGGGAAAAGGTGCCAACCGATTTAGATATAAATAGTTGCCAATTTCGCATTCTCTGTTCCTTCCCTTTTCGAAGTCATTTTATTAATTAATTGAGCATTTTTTTCATTGTTTTATAAATATATATATATATCCGTTTAGGAACTTTTGTCTAAAAGTCGGTTCTTTCCACGTGACGTTGTTCTGTTCGGTGCTTAGTCGCGGTTGCAAAGTAGTGATTAATAGGAGTTGGACGATCCCTCCAAGCTGTACATATAACATCTATTTTTTTTTTTGTTTGCTTCAACAAACATAAACACTCCACACATAAATGGATCAACCGATGGACCTGGTAAGCTAATTTAGTATTTAAACGTAGATTTTGTGCAAAGCTGACGTGGAAATTAATAGGACGAGAACAATCCGTCCCTCCAGCAAGACGGCATGATGGCTACGGCAGTCACCAACACAGACACGAAAATGGGGCAGGCAGAGCAGCCAGCGAATTTAGAATATGCAGACGATATGGAAGCAATGAGGGCCAAAGCGTTTCCTCCGTTGGATGACGAATTAGAAGTTTTGCATCAAGTGGAATCTACTTGGAACATTGATGATTGGAAATCCCTGGGCAGCAGGGTCCATGGACCTTCAATTAAGCTCGGCGGATTCGATTGGAGGGTTCTATTGTTCCCGGAAGGTAATAGATCGGATAGTATATCGTTGTATTTAGAGGCGTCTCCCTTATCAGCAACCGATGACGATGACGACTGGGCGGTGTGTGCACAATTTGGATTGCTAATGTGGAACCCCAAAGATCCATCAATCTTCCATATTTCCGGCGCCCAGCATCGGTTCCAGCCAGATGAAGCAGATTGGGGGTTCACAAAATTTTACGACCTCAACAAGGCTTTCTCCAGTCATTTGGAAAGAGAGGAAGCCCTGATCGAAGACAATAAAGTCAACATCACCGTTTTCATTCGAATTATTAAAGACCCAACGGGGGTTTTGTGGCACAACTTTATAAAATATGATTCCAAGAAGGAAACTGGTTACGTTGGATTGAAGAACCAAGGTGCCACCTGTTATCTAAACTCGTTGCTCCAATCGCTGTATTTTACCAAGACGTTCCGAGAAAAGGTATACAAAATTCCGACGCAGAACGAACGACCAGATACTGTTCCGGCAGCCCTTCAACGCGTATTCTACTTGTTGCATACTTCAAATTTGCCAGTTGGAACCTCACAATTGACTCGGGCATTCGGATGGGATTCAGGCGATGCATTTACCCAGCACGATGTCCAGGAGTTGAACCGGGTGCTGATGGATAAGTTGGAGACACAAATGAAGGGCACAGAAGTGGAAAATTCGTTGAACGACATCTTTGTCGGTAAGATGAAAAGTTACATCAAGTGCGTCAACGTCGACTTTGAGTCATCCAGAATTGAAGACTATTGGGATATCCAAATCAACGTTAAGGGTATGAAAACCTTGCAAGACTCCTTTAGAGACTATATCCAAGTTGAAATGTTGAACGGGGAAAACCAATACCAGGCAGAGGGCTTGGGTCTACAGGACGCTGAAAAGGGCGTTGTTTTTGAATCGTTCCCTCCGGTTCTTCATCTCCAATTGCAGCGCTATGAATACGACTTTATCCGCGATATTATGATCAAAATTAATGACAGATATGAGTTCCCCACTGATATCGATTTGGCACCATTTTTAGATTCAAAGTCGGCTGATTTCTCAGAGTCCTGGGAATATCAATTGCATGGTGTCCTCGTCCACAGCGGTGACTTGAATGCTGGTCATTATTACGCGTTGTTAAAGCCAACTGCCAATGGTCATTGGTATAAATTTGATGACGACAGAGTCACTCGGGCGACCATGAAGGAGGTGTTGGAAGAAAACTACGGTGGTGATATCCCCAACCCAACCAATAATAACACCCGTTTCAGTCGATTCAATTATAAGCGCCATTCCAGTGCCTACATGTTGGTTTATATCCGCAAGTCAAGATTATCGCAGGTACTCCCAGAGACAGAAGATGAGATCCCTAACCACATCCCTGAGAGGATCCATCAACAGGCTCTTGAAGAGCAAAAAAGAAGAAAGGAACGTGAGGAGCAACAATACTATATGAATGTCAAGGTATCAACTCTCAATCACTTCAGAAACCTGCAGGGTTTCGACGTTGGTGTATGGGAAAACAAGGGCGATCCAATTCCAAATCAAGAATTGGCTACGCCTGATGTGTTCAGAGTCCGTAGAGACACCACCGTGCGAGATTTCATGATTCAAATGGCTCAATCATACAACATCGCTGAACCATCAGCTGTCCGGTTGTGGACTTTGACCCCTCGTCAAAACAAAACTTACCGTATCGATACTGCATTGGAGCCTAATTCTGCCACCACCTTGGAGGAAGAATGGGCAAGTTCCATTTATAAGACACCAGAGTTCCGGCTATGGTTGGAGGATGCAACTAAGGACCATCTGACGATGGAGCCTGCCACGGCATTGATTAGTGGTAATGCCCCTCCACTATTGGCCGGAAACAAATCATCGCAGCCGGACTCTGAAGATCAAATGCAGGCCACTGAAACCGAAGACACTGGCGATGAAATCGAGAGAGAGCGCATTTTGATCTTTTTGAAATATTTTGATCCATATAATCAAGTGATCCATGGGGTCTGCACCCATGTTATCGATCCACTCCAAACAGTCGGTGAATTGCGTGAAGAAATCAAAAAGTATATGGGTTGGGATAAGTCGCAACAAGTTCGACTGCTAGAAGAAGTTAAACCAGATATGGTTGAAGAACCTAATCTCAAGGAGACTTTCAAGGAAGCAGAAATTGTTGTGGGTGATGTCATCTGCTTCGAAAAGGTCCTTAGCTCAGCCGAACAAGATAAGGTTGAGGGATATGTCTCTGCTGTCGATTTTTACAACTTTATGCGCAACAGGTTGTTGGTCAACTTCCAGAGCAGAAGGGAATATAATGCTAGCCTAAATCATTACGATAACGGAGAGATTCATATGACCAACGGCAATGAAGAAGAGGAAAAAGCGAAGCCTGGGTTTGATATATGGTTAAGCTGGCATGACACTTACCCCGTGATGGCCAGGAAAGTTGGAGAAAAGCTTAACGTGGACCCTGGATATTTACAGTTTTTCACGACCAATATCAACGGAACTCAACGAATGCCTATAAAACAGAATGATGGCTCCAACATTAAGCAACTTCTAGCCTCTCCATATGTGCAGCAATATTCAAATATTGTTTTGTATGAGGTTTTGGAAATGAGTCTGACCGAATTGGAAAGCAAACAAACAGTTGCTATATCATGGTTAACCGATGGACTTAGTCAAGAGCATAAGTATGATATCCTTGTTCCAAAGACAGCTACAATGAAGGATGTTCTTGCTGCATTAGCTTCCAAGGCTAATATTTCTAACGAAAATATGTCAAAGGTGAAGTTATGGAGTTCGCATCATGGCAAAATCCATAGGATTTTGAACGAAACCTTCTCAGTCTCTGCATTGAATGATAACCTCAGTGTTTATGCAACAGTAACTCCTGAAGAGGAGCTTGAATTCCTAAAGCAAGGTGATGCCAATCAGGAAGATGCTAAGTTCATATTCGTTGTGCATTTCCAAAAGGATCCAAACAAGAATCACAGCATTCCATTTACCTTTTTGCTCAAGAAAGGAGAACCATTCGCAGAGACAAAGGCTCGCTTGCAAAGGACAATGGGTGTTTATGATAAGGTGTTTGAAAAGATCAAATTTGCAATAATTAAGGTAGATGGCCATCTACCACCAAGGTACATTGAAGATGACGATGAAGAAATCTTTTCACAAATTGGTGATGATGAATGTTTGGGTATGGATCATTTTGACAAGACTGTCAGAAGAAATCATGGTCAAGCAATTTTCATCAAAAGTTGAAAGTTTTAAGTTAAGTATGAAAAAGTAAATATGTGTTATAAAATATTAAATCAATTGTGTAATTCGAAACGTGAGTGACAGAAGGTTACCGAAATTAAATGATACTCACCACTATCTACGCCGCATGCGGCGTTGAGGCTCAAAAATTTATACATCCCGATTATCACAGGTGAAAAATTCATTCTCAGCATAGATACGACTATGGCAGGTGATAAGAAAAAGGGGCCAAAGCTTCCGTCCTTTTTATTAGATGAAATCACAAGTAATTCGATTAACAATGGTAAGGGGAAATTATGTGTACAAAAATTGGATAGTTAAGAGTTGCTAACTTGACGCTAAAGACAACCATCAGTTCAAAAAGACTGGCAAGAAAGGTATAAGTAGAAAAGATAAGAGAAAGCAGGAACGAGAACAGAAAAAGCAGCTCAAATCTCAGCATCACAATGAGCATAAGAAGTCACAATCTGTCAATGGAAAAGAGAAATCAGTGTCGAAGTCTAATCTGAAAACCAACAAAACGACCGATAAGAAGAATTCCGAATCAAAGAAAAAAGTGAAATTTGAACTTCCAGAGGATAATGAGGAAGAAGATGAAGAGTTTGAAGGATTTGAAGGATTTGAAGAGGAACATGATATTGATGAAAACGACCTAGAGGGAATCCTTGACGAAGACGATGAGTTAGATGAAGATGATTTTGACGACGATTTTGATGATGATCTCGACGATAATGATGATATCGATGATGCAGACGAAGGAACAGCTGAAGATACCTGGGCAGCTTTAAAGGCGTTGAAGGAGAAGAAGGCTGGTGGCAAGAAACAAATGACCGCTGAAGATACTATGGCGGCACTGAAAGCTGCTAAAGAAAAGAAGAATGAGATGAGTGCTGAAGACACTATGGCTGCATTAAAGGCAGCAAAAGAAAAGAAGAAGGAAATGTCTGCAGACGAGACCATGGCGGCACTGAAGGCGGCGAAAGATAAGAAGAAAGGCAAGCACACTGATAGCGAAGTGAGGGATAGGAAACGAAGTTCCTCTGATGCTGAATTAGATAATAAGTCCTCTAAAAAGGCCAAAGCCCCTCGTCCTATATCAGCCTATGACAAGCAAATGATGGCACAAGATGAAATGGAAATGGAGTATTATTCTAAAAAACTTGGATTGAAGTCAATGAAGTTGTCCCGAGAGGACGATGGTTTGGACGATATTTTAGGTGATTTAGATTTTGACGACTTTGCCGAAGGAAATGAAAGTGAAGGTGATGAGGATGAAGATGAAGATGAAAATAAAGAGGATTCTGTTGCAGGAGAGAGTGAAGATGGTAGCGAAGATGAAGAAGGTGATGAGCCAGTTGAGACAAAGGTCAAAGAAAATCCATATGTCGCCCCGGGGAAATATGTTCCTCCCTCCAAGCGTCGAGCCATGGAAGCTGTGGCATCTTCTGGAGAATCTGAAGAAACTCTGAAGCTTCGAAAACAAGTCAAAGGTTTGTTGAACAGACTTTCTGAATCTAACATGGGATCAATTGTAAATGAACTGGACAATTTATACTTGCATCATTCCAGAAGTGTCGTAAATTCAGTTCTAACGACAGTTATTATAGAGAGTATTTGCCTTCAAGGGAGATTAAATGAGCAGTTCTTAATTGTTCACGGTGCATTGGTAGCCGCATTGTACAGAAGTGTTGGTGTTGAGTTCGCAGCCCACTTTGTTCAAACTCTAGTGGAAATTTTTGAAAAGCATTATAAAAATGATGCAGCCGGTAAGGAGCCTATTAATCTTTTGGCTCTTTTGTCGCAAATTTATACATTCCAAGTCGTGTCATGCCGACTCATATATGACTTTATCAAAATGTTTCTGGACGGTATCAATGAGAACAAGACTGAACTTCTGTTAAAGATAGTCGATAGCTCTGGTTCTCAACTCCGGTCAGATGACCCTGCATCGTTGAAGGATATCATCTATATGCTTCACACTGAGGTTGGTAAAGCTGATAAAGCTACCATCACCTCAAGGACCAAGTTTTTGATTGAGAGAATCACAGATTTGAAAAACAACCGCCAAAAGAAGAATTCATCACAAGTTACACTGGAGACTACACAAAGAATGAAAAAGTTTCTTGGCGGTGTTGGAAAAATGGAACCTTTGCGAGTGACCTTGGATGATATTCACAATATCGATACGAAGGGGAAATGGTGGTTGGTCGGTGCTGCATGGAAAACCAATTTTGCGAATAATGGAACAAATTCTGGATCCGGAGAGCAGGATGTAGATGTGGATGCAATGAAGGATATCTTAGATACCGCTGAACCAAATTGGATGGAATTAGCACGGGAACAGCGAATGAATACTGATATTCGTCGAGCGATTTTCGTTGCATTGATGAGCAGCGAAGATTACGTTGATGCTTGTGATAGAATGCAAAAATTGAAGCTTAAAAGCAAACAGGAAAGAGAGATTCCTAGGGTTGTTCTTCATTGTTGCAGCAACGAGGAAGCCTACAACCCTTTTTACGCTTTGGTTGCCTCAAAGTTGTGCGGACAACACTCGTTGAAGAAAACGTTCCAATTTGCCCTATGGGATTTTATCAGTGATTTACAGGGCGAGGATGACGAAGACGATGAAGATGGCGAGAGGGGAACCAATAGTCTCAAAAATACTGAGGAAGATGATTCTACAAAACTAAAGAAAACTATGCATTATGCAAAGTTCTATGCTCAATTGGTTGGGGAGAATGCAATGAGCTTAGATATATTGAAAACGGTGAACTTTTTGACCGCTGTCACTGAGGTGAAATTATTTTTAGAAATTTTCTTTGTGTCCTTATTTCAAGCCATTGGTAAAAGAGCCGAAGCAAATGATGGGAAGACCAAGAAAGTTGGCTTTGGCGATGTTATGTTTGAGACCAGGCGGGATGAAACTGCCTTGGGCCAGATGTTAGCGCGAATCAAGGAACAAGATGTGTTGAGAGGAGTTCAGTATTTCCAAAGATTTGTCACAAATTCTTCTGCGATGCCCAAAAAGCAGAAACAAAAGGATCGTGTCCTATGGGCATCTCAAGTTACAACACGTATGATCGATTATTACGTAGAACGTTAACCTAATAGATTTACTAATATATATGCACATATATCAGACTTCGCTTGGGGTTGGTTCCAAGTCTTCTCTTTCCTGTTGTAGTCTTTCGAGTTCCTCCCGTCGCAAATCAGTGCTGCTCAATTTATCACTCCAGTTGTTTTCTTCATTACCCTCCTTACATCCAACCAAGTCGATTTCATAAATCTCCAACTGCTGGAATCCTTTTTCGCTTCTAAGATCATTGATGGCTTTTCCACCGGCACGAGTTTCCTTGCTAAGCACCAGCGCCTCTATTTCAGGCATAGTCGCAGTTGGGCCATAAACATCATTAATCATAACACATTGAACTGTTAGCAGAGGGAATACATAGCTCAAAAAGCCCTCTACAGTTTCCCTTCTTTTTTCGTACGATTGCATGGCTTCTGCATATTTCTTGTTCTTCAAAAGCTCAGGGCCAGTGATCCCAACAACGGCCTTTTCCCACGACAAGTATCCGGCAATTGTCAATAATATTTTATGTCCATCATGAAGGTGATCAAACGTTCCACCGCATGCAACAATGTTATGGCCCAATTTGACATCGGCTCTTTCTTCACTGATAACAGGGCTAAGTGCGCCGGTACCGGGCGTCGAAGGTGAATAATTCAAGCTTGCAAAGTAATCACTCATCTTTATTAACATTACCGGGAGTCCGGATACATACGGACTCTCTGGCGGAACCAATTTCCTCAAATCCTGCGTAAGCTCCATTTCGTGAACTCCAGCAAATACAACTTCCCAGGCAGGACTCCGTGCCGTGTCAATATCTCTACCGTCTAGCAAAACAGCTGTTCGTACCCTTTCCCGGCCGAGCTTCGCAGCTTCTTGTCTTATCAAATCATACAGCCTCTCTACTATTTCTTCCAGCTGTTGAATTGACGAAGGAGTTTTCATCAGGAGAATGTCTAGTGTTCCGTCCGGCATTGTCATGTACAATGCCCCTCCTATAACCTCCCTGTACTTCTCAGGTGACATACTCACCGGTTTACCAGATGTTAACAGTACCGTGGCCTGATATTGCATCGTTAGACTGATCCTATAATAATCTAGCAATTACACCTGTCTTTGGGTGGTTGAAAGTGCGTCGGCTGGTACGAATTCCGTCAGGTGAGGTGCGGCTGATCCCTGCGGAGAATCCGCGCGGCTCTCGGCGGTCAATTTTATGTCCAGTGGTTATGGGCCGAGGATCAAAAACCCATTATAACTGAGTTCATTTTATGGTATCAGGCATTGAAGATTAGGCTCAATTCAGTTCATATCTTCAGTTTGATGGCTTGCGACATTTGTAATGCCTTAATGACTGTTTTATAGACAAAATCTCAGATAACAAATCACTTGCTGTCTGGAGGAACCCCTTTGACTAGAACTTGTATTGTACTCCCTTGTTTTTCGCTTGAATCATTCTTGTAGCGGTGAAAACTAGTAGACATTTAAAGTATGGTTGTATCAAATGTAATCCCACCTAATATTCTAAGAGATGATCATTTCCCTCTTCAGAACAAGTATGACACATTCGCCATGTATTTTGCAGGTCAATGTTCAGCAGCCTTGACACTGAATTGTCCTTGTTATATGAGGTTAATGGTTGAATTCTACTTAGCTCTTTCCAAATATGCTTAAGAGTTCAATGCATCTTGTCGCAGAGAATATTAATAAGTTAAAGGAACCTTTTTAACTAATAAGGAAACTACTGAAGAAACAACAGGTGAGGTGGAGAAGGTTATGCAGATTCTTACCCTCCCCCCACATTTAAAGTTTATATAAAAGGACTGGTGCAGAATGCGCATTGTCTGTGGAAGACAAAGAAGAAGATGCACATTATTGAACTATTATTGACAGGATTGTTAACTGTGGGAGTGTCTGGTCAACAGGTCTTCATTGCAGCACCAAATGAGACTGTTACAAAGAAATCAGATCTGGCTTATATTGAGCCTACTTATTCCTTTTCGAAGTTTGAATACACTATGACGACGACTAATAGAATTGCGAAACCAGTTCCGTCTCCAACAACTACGCACTACTATGCGAGACCATACTCTGAATTGGCTCATTTACACGCAAATGTGAAGACTACTACATGGGGAAATTGGGATCCACATGCGCCGGCATCAGAGAAGCCTACTGATACTGATGATCCTTACGGACAAGCTGCGTGGACCGGACTATGGGAGAGTGCTAATCCGCCTAATTTCACTAGGGGCATGTATTCCACCACAGTGTGTCCAACGCCAATTCCTACAGAAGAATTGATCCTACCTCCTGAGGATCCATACTATTTTGGAAACGAAAATTTGACATTCCCAAAAGATTTCGTATTTGGAATGGCTGGATCGTCCAGTCAAATTGAAGGCGCGGTTGCTGACGAAGGTCGTGGACCCAGTGTGTTGGAACTGAGTATTAAGGACGGTCGGCCTAAGGATTATGTGACCAATGAAAATTACTATCTGTATAAACAGGATATTGCTCGATTAGCCGCAATGGGTGTGAAGTATTATTCGTTCAGTATTCCATATCCCAGGGTTAAGCCGTTTGCTGTGGTTGGGTCGCCTGTAAACCAACAGGCTTTGGATCATTATGACGATCTTATCAACACAGTTCTTGATTATGGATTGATTCCAATGGTCACGCTAATGCATTTCGAAGGGCCATTGCAATTCATTGGCAACGGTCAAACTGAAGATGTCAGTGTGTTTTCGGACCCAGGTCAATATGGCGGCTACGCCAATGAGACCTTTGTGGACAGTTTTGTGGAGTTTGGAAAAATTGTACTTACCCGATTTGCTGACAGAGTGCCCATTTGGGTTGGCTTTAATGAGCCAATCTGGTATTCTGGAAATGCTCAAGGTATTAAGCATGTGGTTCAGGCACAATCCCGGCTACATCATTTTTACCATGATGAAATCAAAGGCACCGGAATGTTTGGTATGAAGGTGACTAGTAGTTTTGGTTTACCGTTAGATCCAAAAAACCAGAGTGACTTGGATGCTACACAACGATTCCAAGACTTTTATATTGGATCGTTCAGTAACCCGTTGATGTTGGGGGAAGATTTCCCTGAATCGTGGAAAGAAACCTTCAAAGACACCGGTGTAAACATCACTCTAACTTCAGATGAAATTGAGACTTTATCAAATGGTACGGACTTTTTCGGAATCGATCCATATACGATAACAGTTATTACAGCCCCACAGGGAGGAATTGAGAATTGTATGAGAAATAAATCTCATCCTCTGTGGCCGGTGTGCGTTGAAGAAAGCCAAACGCAGCAGGACGGATGGGCAATTGGTTACAGATCCGACTCATACGTGTACAATACGGCCCGCTATTTGCGCACGGAGTTGAGCTATTTATGGAATACTTACAAAAAGCCCATCTTCTGCTCTGAGTTCGGCTTCCCAGAGTTTCACGAAAAAGATAAGGAGTTAAACGATCAGCTATTCGACTCTGTCAGGTCCATTTACTATCAAAGCTACATGGGCGCAATGCTGGAATCTATCCATTACGATCATGTCCATATCATGGGTGCAACACCTTGGAGTTTTGCTGATAACTGGGAATTTGGAAACCCTGACCAATTCGGACTTCAAGTTGTGAATAAAACAACTCAGAAGCGGTACTACAAGAAGAGCTTTTTTGATCTGATGGAATTTGTCAATCAGCGAACGGTCGAATAAACAGACCCTTATTTGCATATTCTGGCCCATTCCTATTTTATTTCGTTATTGTCTATATTTATTTACAAAGGGGATTTATTTTTTTCAAGTGTTATCAAGATAATAGTAGTTATGTCTGATCAATGTCAAATATTACGTAATCAATATTACACACCAATTTTTTTTTTTTTTTTTTTTTTT
>PPJG02000029.1:0-38312 GCA_003705695.2 Blastobotrys serpentis | reverse complement strand
TGGCGAAGAAGAAAAGAAACCAGAAGTTGATCCAGTTGCAGAATACAAAAGACTGATGGAATTGCGTTCTGGTGGCAGATATGTTCCCCCCGCCAAACTTCGAGCGCTCCAAGAGGCAATGGCAGCTAGTCAATCGCCGAAAGATTTCCAGCGTGTTGAATGGGAGAAGCTGAAAAAGTCGATTAACCGTTTGATCAACCAAGTCAACGTGAGTAACATTCGAAAGATTGTGCAGCAATTGTTCACATTCAATTTGATTCGTGGGAGAGGAATTTTTGTCAGAAGTCTAATGAAGGCCCAGGCGTCATCCCTTACATATACCAATGTTTATGCAGCTTTGGTGGCTATTATCAATTCGAAATTACCCCAAATTGGGGAATTGCTGGTTACACGTTTGGTAATCCAATTTAGACGTGGGTTCAAACGAAACAACAAGGCTACATGTATTAGTAGTAGTATGTTTCTTGCACATCTATGTAATCACCAAGTGGCCCATGAAGTGGTGTGTCTGCAAATGCTGCATTTATTGTTAGAGAAGCCCACGAATGAGTCTGTTGAAATTGCTGTTGGATTTATGCGACAAATTGGTGCATATTTATCTGAGATTAGCCCTGCTGCTGCTACTGGTGTATTTGAGCGGTTCAGATCTATCCTGCATGAGGGCACTTTAGAGACTAGAGTGCAATACATGATTGAAGTTTTGTTCCAGGTCCGTAGAGACGGATACAAGGACAACCCGGCAATCCCGCAAGACCTGGATTTGGTGGAAGAAGATGAGCAGATCACGCATATGATAGGATTGGATGATACAGGCCTAAAACCTGAAGACGGGTTAAACGTTTTTCAGTTCGACGACAAGTATGAAGAAAATGAAGCGCAATATAAGGAGGTCCAAAAGGAGATATTAGGTGACGAAGAAGAAGAAGATGAGAGTGAAGGTTCGACAAGTTCTAGCGAAGATGAGGAAGAGGAAGCGGGAGAGGAAACAGGGGGAAATGGTGTTAAAGACAAAATGGTGATTAAGGATATGACAAATAGCGAGCTTGTTGATCTCCGAAAAACTATTTATTTGACAATCATGTCTACAATGTCGATTCAAGAAATCACCCACAAGTTGGTTCGAATCACCGTACCAAATGGACAGGAAATGGAGATTGTTAACATGGTAATTGAATGTTGTGCCCAAGAAAAGATCTATAACAAGATTTATGGCGGGGTGGGCACCCATCTTTGTCTGTTGAGCCGAGAATGGCACGGTCGATTTCAGGATGCTTTCAAGGACTACTACGAAAAAATCCACCGTTACGAAGCCAATAAAATCCGAAACATTGCCACAATGTTCGGGTTCATGTTGGCCTCGGACGGGTTGACATGGGAGGTTTTTGAATCCATGTACATTTCAGAGGACCATACAAACTCTTCGTCACGTATATTTATCAAGTATTTATTTTCGGAGATGCAGCAGGAGATTGGAATCAACGAACTAAAGTCAAGGTTCCAGGAAGACTATATTCAGCCATTTGTCAAGACACTATTTCCGAAAACAACTCGGGAGGAGACGATGTTTGCCATCAATTTTTTTACTGTTCTGCAGTTGGGTCCGTTGACCGACGACATGCGCAAATACTTGGACACTCTACCTGCGGAAGAACGTGGTCGCTCTAGATCTGTCTCGTCCTCGTCCTCCCGCAGCTATTCGTCTTCGAGCAGGTCCCGCTCCGGGTCGCGTGGGCGAGGCCGCCGTCGTCGAAGTGTTTCGTCGTATTCGTCCAGATCTCGAAGCTACAGCTCCAGGTCCTACAGCAGTAGAAGTCGAAGCCGGTCCTACGATTCCCGCAGTAGGAGTCGAAGCAGGTCACGAAGCAGGTCCTATGATTCCCGTAGCAGTAGGAGCAGAAGCAGATCTTATGACTCCCGCAGAAGGAGTCGAAGCATCACTCCCACCGGAAGAGACAGGACCAGATCTCGAAGTAGAAGCTATGATTCCAGAACATCAAAAAGATCCAGGTCTCCGCCCAGTGCAAAACGACAAAAAGATTATTCTCCACCTCCGCAACGGCCAAGGAATTGGTCGGAGGTGAAGAAAAGGGACCGAAGCGGGTCTCCGTCGACTGCCGACAATAAGCGCCCCAGGGCCTCTGACTATCTTTAGAGCAATGCCCCACAATTTTAATGATTAATAAAATTTTCTGATCTGGAAGTGAACCATGTATCGTTTAATAGCCGTATTACTACTATAGCTGTATAATTGCCTTAAGCAGTGCCTCCGGCGGCTTCTTTTTTCTCCGAAAAGAAGAAAAAAAGGTAGCTCTGCGAGGCGCGTAGACTCTGAGTCCCCCTGATGACCCCCCTACATTCTACATTGCTGATATGATACCCGCAAAAGCGTGGCTGTGCGTTTGTATTTGAAGAGAGGTAGTTTAAAGTATCAGAGCTGGGGGTAAAGAGGTGGAATTGGACCTTCTTTTATATTTCGGACTGTAAGTTAGACGCCAAAAAGTTCTAACCTCTTGGAAAAAAGTTAATTACTAAGAACGGTGTCACGTGATCTAGAATATGGCGGGTACGGTTCCTGTTATTCACACAATTACAATTATCTGGGTTATGCCTATAGTCCCCCCTGGGATATGTCCGAGGAAATGCTCTTTCTTCCAAAACTAATGAACGAGGAACCTTGGGGACAAATGCGGACGTATCCGAAATCCAGTCCAAGCCTAAGTAAATCTAAATATTAACTGTGAAGTTGCGGGGAATTGTCCGGAAAATTCTACCCGGTCGACCGGACAGACCAACCACAAATAATTGAAGATATAAATATCAACATGTTATCTAAGAACTAGCTCGACAGTTCAAATATACTCGATAAGGAGTTTCTGAGGCTCTGCTTCATCGTAGCCAGATGGATTGACGTCCAAGTCATCACGAAACGTCCCCCACAGGGTTCGAAATGCAATTTCACTGAGTAAATCCGAGATTTTACCGTATAACCCTGGCCCGAATCCGGCCCGGGTCCCACAACACCCAACAAGAAGAAAAATATAATATAATACCCAAAGGGACTGAAAACTTCATTATTAACAAACCCACGTTATATAAAAAATTCATAAAGATGCTCAATGTTACAAGACAACGTAGCGCAATGCGGGTCAGCACCCGTCTGAGCGTTGGTCTTATGAGAGGAATGGCCTCTTCCTCCGATCAACACGATGTTGTTGTTATTGGAGGTGGTCCAGGTGGTTATGTTGCCGCCATCAAGGCTGCTCAACTCGGGTTGAAGACTGCCTGTGTTGAAAAGAGAGGTTCATTGGGTGGTACCTGTTTGAATGTCGGATGCATTCCATCCAAGGCCATGCTTAATAATTCCCACATCTACCACACCATCAAGCACGATACCAAGAACAGAGGTATTGTCGTTGGTGACGTCAAGGTCGATATGGAAGCCTTCCAAAAGGCCAAGGACGATGCCGTCACTGGTCTTACCAAGGGTATCGAAGGTCTTTTCAAGAAGAACGGTGTCGATTACTTCAAGGGTACCGGTTCCTTCATCAACGAAAATGAAGTCAAGGTTGACCCAATTGAAGGTGGTCAAGAAGCCACTCTTTCCGCCAAGAACTTCATCATCGCCACTGGTTCCGAACCAACTCCATTCCCAGGAATTGAGATTGACGAACAAAAGATCGTCACCTCCACTGGCGCCTTAGCCTTGAAGGAAGTTCCAAAGAAGATGACCATCATTGGTGGTGGTATCATTGGTCTTGAAATGGGTTCCGTCTGGTCCCGTCTCGGATCTGAAGTCACCGTTGTCGAATTCCTTCCAAACATTGGTGGTGCCGGCATGGACGGTGAAGTCGCCAAAGCCACTGAAAAGACCTTGAAGAAGCAAGGTCTCAAGTTCAAGACTGGCACCAAGGTTCTCTCCGGCGGTGTTGAAGGCGAATCCGTTAAGGTCGAAGTCGAAAATGCTAAGAACGGCAAGAAGGAAACCATCGAATCCGACGTTCTCCTCGTCGCTGTCGGAAGAAGACCATACACCACCGGCCTCGGTCTTGAAAAGATTGGCGTCGACTTGGACGAACGTGGAAGAGTCGTTATGGACCAAGAATTCCGTACTAAGCACCCACACATCCGTGTCATTGGTGACGCCACTTTCGGTGCCATGTTGGCACACAAGGCTGAAGAAGAAGGTATTGCCGCCGTCGAATACATCAAGAAGGGCCACGGCCACGTCAACTACGGCTGCATCCCATCTGTCATGTACACCCACCCAGAAGTCGCCTGGGTCGGTCAAACCGAAGAACAACTCAAGCAAGCCGGAATTGCTTACAACATCGGTAAATTCCCATTCCTCGCCAACTCTAGAGCTAAGACTAACCTTGACACTGAAGGTTTCGTCAAGTTCCTCTCTGATAAGGAAACTGACAGAGTCTTGGGTGTCCACATCATCGGACCAAACGCAGGTGAAATGATCGCTGAAGCCGTCTTGGCCGTTGAATATGGTGCTTCTTCCGAAGACATTGCTAGAACCTGTCACGCCCACCCAACTCTTTCTGAAGCCTTCAAGGAAGCTGCCATGGCCGCTTACGACAAGCCAATCCACTTCTAATTGTAAAATCTCCGATACAGTATTTTATATATATATAAAACGCAAAAAAAAAATACATCTGATAGTTATACACTGCATCTCATCTGCTCCACCAAGCGGAGCTGCTTCTTTGGTCGAACCCCGCTTTTTTCGCTTATTGCTAATACATTAATACAATTATTATGTGTTTTTATGGGATCGGCCTATGTTAGTATTCAATTACCATGTCTATTTGTTTCATGACTTGTATTTGGCGCCTATTATAGGCTCCAATTGCTTAGGCAATGTCTGCGCAGCATCTCCTTCAAAGATCCAGCAATTGTCGTTGTCACTGTATTCATCGTGGCCTGCTTCGGTATTAAAAATTGCAACTCGTCCGCCTAGATTAGAAACCCTGTCAATATACCCAGCCGCCGGCCAAACTGTGCCAGAGGTTCCTATGACCAAAATCAAGTCCACTTCTCCGGATTCCACGAATTCGTCAGCCTTCTGAACTGCCCTCAACGGTAGGGTCTCTCCAAACCATACTACGCCCGGACGTAGTAAGCCATCACACCGTGGACATCGCGGCAAATCTTCCTCCGGAATCTGTCGTATCTCGTCTGATCCGACGCAATGGCGCAACCCAGGACTGATAGGGTTTTCAAAGTTTGTAGCCTGGAAGTTGCATAAAAATGAAGTGCATTTGACAGAAAAGAGATCTCCATGCAAGTTTAACAAGCTCTCTTGAGGATGCTCTGCCCGTGTACTCAACCCGTCAACATTTTGCGTCAGGGCGAGAAACTTTTCCGGACCCAACCTCTTGGCCAACTCAGCCAATGCATAATGTCCTTTATTTGGTTTTGCTTTCAGAGCTGCTGATCGTCGTGAAGCGTAGAACTGCCACACCAACCCTGGGTCACATTGAAATGCATCTAACGTAGCAACCTGACTGGCATCGTATCCGTTCCATAAGCCGCCCGCTCCGCGGAATGTTGGTAGTCCTGATGATGCTGATAACCCTGCTCCAACAAGTGCCAGGATCTTTCTAGCTGACGTCAAATGTTGCGAAAACGATCCTACTTCTCCCCCCGGCATCTTTGATTTTCTGTGTGTCAAATCCTCCGAGGTTTACATTGGGAGAGACTAAAGTCACCCACCAAATGTCTGAACGTTAAAGCTCCACAAATCCATCTCATCGGAATTAAAATTAAAATTAAAAACTCAGTTTGATGCATCGCTGAGCAACCTTTTTTGCTTCGTTTCGGTGAAAGGTGAAGCCGTCGGACGCAAATGTGCCCAGCAGGCGGCGTTCGTTGCGGATAAAATGACGGCAACCACCATTGCCATGACAGAAACTTATAGTATTGCTCTTAAACTGTGTACCTCCCGCTCCCCTGAACAACTAATTCCCTTACTGCTTCCGCTGCTTAGTCGTCCCTCAATCCCTTCCAAAAACGGATAAACTCCATATAATTAGGGGGTTAGGGTTTGTCAGGGTTAGGAGCATTGGGAGGAAGTTGTAACAGTTCAGAAAAGAAAAAAAAAAAGTGTTTGGGCAGCTTCACACCGGACGCACAACACGAAAAATAAGACGAGGATGGTGGGCGCTTCGCAGAAAGAGATCAATGACGAGTTGATGGAAAGCCTCAACGGGGCATATGAGCTACGAGACTCTGACGGAAATGATGTGTCGTATGTGTTCCAGACTCTGCCCGACCGAAGATTGACGGAATATTATAAAACAATCAAAAGACCAGTGTCCTTGTACATGGTTAAACAGAACATCACCCATAGCCGATACGAGAATGTGGCTAAGTTCATCAAGGACATGTGCCAAATTACACACAATGCTCGAGTTTTCAATCGAAAGGATTCTGTAATCTACGAACATGCGGTGATTTTGGACAATTATATCAAGGAGCAGTTAGAACGGCTCAGAGCAACTGGCAAATTCCCCAGTGAGGACCTCATCTACCCTAACATGGGTCCGCTTCCTGAGAATGGCGGCGAAGGATTACCCAGTGCAGAGGAAGACGAAGATGAGGTTATGGGTGAGCCAGATGAAGATGATGACGATGATGATGCAGTGGAAGAAGAAGATTTCGAAGACGAAGATGATGACGATGCAGGGTCCAGACGAGTGTCTGGTACTGGCAGAAGAGGGAGACCAAGAAGATCTACAGCAGGGAGACGACGAACTAAATTTGAAGAGTCAGAAGATAGCGTGTCTAGACGTGCGAGTTTGGCAGCCCGGCAGGCAGTTTCTGGGGGCGGGGAACGCAAGAAACGAGGGAGACCACCAACTGTGGATAAGCCACACGAGCATCGAATCAAGGCAATCATGAGAGGTGTGCGTAAAGAGAAGGAGCCAAAGACGGGAAGGTTGCTATATCAGGCGTTTGAAAAGTTGCCTGATTTCAAGCATTACCCAGACTACTATGTGGAGGTGCAAGAACCAATTGCTTTGGATATGATTAGGAAGAACATCAAGCGACGAAAGTACGCCGATGTAGACATGTTTCTTGTTGACATGAACCTCATGTTTAATAATGCCAAACAGTTCAATGCTGATGATTCTCAAATCTTCAAGGACGCGGTCCAACTGCAGCAGACCATGATGACGTTAGCTGAGGAGGAAATGAAGAAACCCGATTCCGTGTATCAGGACCCAGATTCCAACTCCAAGACATCGCGTTTGCCTTTGGACCAAGTGGAACATCGTGGCGAGATATACAGAGTAGGCGACTGGGTCCATATCTCAAACCTCAACGACCCTGCAAAGCCTACGATTGGCCAGATTTTCAGAATTTGGAAAGCATCGGATGGACAGAAGTGGATTAACGCCTGTTGGTATTATCGTCCTGAGCAGACGGTTCATCGATATGATAAGCTGTTCTATGAAAATGAAGTTGTGAAATCCGGGCAGTACAGAGACCACTTGGTGGACGAAATTCTGGAGAAATGTTTTGTCATGTTCTTCACCAGGTATCAACGAGGTCGACCATCTGGGATCGGTGACCGATCCGTATACTGTTGCGAGAGTCGATACAATGAGAACGAAAAGACCTTCAACAAGATCAGAACCTGGAAAGCGTGTATTCCTGATGAAGTCCGTTCGACTGATTACCCTATGGACACATTCGATCGTCCACATCCTTTGAGAAGGGTGATTTCTCCAATTCGACAGTTACTTCCCGAAGATGCCAAGGACGATGATCCAATTCCGGAACCTAAGATGGGTGTTTCCAATGCACCACCAATCGTAGGAGCTGTCTACAAACGGCCAATTGATCCTAATGATCCACCAGAACAGCCAACTCCTGATGATGAACCGGCACTGCCTCACAACTTCTCCAACCAAAGTCCTTCCAACGCTATGTCCACACCTCGACAGCAAAACAATGCCAGTGCAAATGCCGCCATGATGCGCAGGCCATCATTTAATAATGGCAGGTTACCACAAACTAAGACGAGCTCTTATTCGCCAATGGCATCTGCCCGTACCCCTATGCAACAGCAACAGCAGTCTCAACAATCGTCCATGGGATTGGGATATAGACAGTCGTTGATTCCTGGATATACCCCACCGGCGCCTCCTTGTACATTCACATTACCCGAAGGAACGCAGTCCCTTTTGCCGACTAAGAACCTGGGCTCGGTGGCCAAGGTGAAGTCCGGTCAAATGGCATGGTTCACAACCCCTCCAGTCTATGTTCCAAATAGACATGAGAGCACCAACATCAGAAACAGTATGTTGTTCACTGTTTCCAAGTCTGGCGACGAAGACGGAGAGGAAGAGAATGAGGATGAGCCAACTGCCAAACGGCTCAAATCTTACGTTGGTCACAGCGCCAAGTATGTGGCATGGAAGATGAACAAGTTAAGGGAAGCAACGGCAAACTAAATTGTATTTATAATTTAATAAAACCATCTAATAATTATGTTCTTTTCTTACATAGTCACCTGTAATATTGGACGTCAATGCCCTGCGGGCAGCGTTTTTTCTAGAAAGAACCAAAAGCATTGCAACAACATTCGGTCTATAGGTAGATGTGCAACACCCGTCAGGAAGAGTGACGGGAAAGAGTATATGGCTCGCAATCATAGATCCAATCAGCTTCAATTGCTTTCACCGGTCAATCGACATATACGACAACGGAAAATTAACTCCCCGAACTCCGTTCATGCAACCTTGCCGCAGTGATCTCGGATACAACGTCTTTCTCGATGGATTCTCATAGTAACCTTTCTTCCGCCGCACAGTCGGCAAACGTCGTCGGATATGAAGAAGCGGCGGGGCAGAACCATTTTTCTTGGATCGCCATCGAGCTTAGCCAATTATTGTTCAGCTCCATGCCGGCACAATTTTCCGTTCATGGGGCGTGCGGCTCGGATCGTGACATCTTGATGAGAGGGAAGGTAATAGAGAGAAGTCAGGTCCTATATACCCCATATGTGGGGAATAAAACAAAAAACCGATTCGGATAGCAAATCAAGCAATTGCGGCTTGAAAGAATGGAATTGAACTATAAATTGAGAAGAATTGGAACGCAGTTGAAATAAATCATAAATTGATCACTACTACTTCACTCTTACTCTGCTCTAAACTACCAATTAACCAAAAATGAAGGTTTTACTTGTTTTGTACGATGCTGGTTCCCACGCTTCCGATGAAAGAAGACTTCTCGGGTGTACTGAGAACGAACTTGGAATTCGAAAGTGGTTGGAAGACCAAGGACACACTTTGGTCACCACCTCCAGCAAGGAAGGTGCTGATTCCGTCCTTGACAGAGAAATTGTTGACGCTGACATTGTTATCACCACTCCATTCCACCCAGGTTACATCAACAGGGAAAGAATTGAAAAGGCCAAGAAGTTGAAGCTTTGTGTTACTGCTGGTGTCGGTTCTGACCACATTGACCTTGATGCTGCCAATGAACACAAGATCACCGTCGCCGAAGTCACTGGATCCAACGTTGTTTCTGTTGCTGAACATGCTGTCATGACCATTTTGGTTTTGGTCAAGAACTTTGTTCCTGCCCATAGCCAAATTGTCCAAGGACAATGGGATGTCGCTGGTGTTGCCAAGGACTCCTTTGACCTCGAAGACAAGGTTGTTGCTACCGTCGGTATTGGTAGAATTGGTCAAAGAATTTTGCATCGTTTGAAGCCATTCGGCGTCAAGGAAATGTTGTACTACGATTACCAATCCTTGCCAGCCGACGTTGAAAAAGAGCTTGGTGCCAGAAGAGTTCAAAGTCTTGAAGAAATGGTTGCCCAAGCTGATGTCGTCACCATCAACTGCCCATTGCATGAATCTACCAAGGGTCTCTTTAACAAGGACCTTATTTCCAAGATGAAGAAGGGTGCCTGGTTGGTCAACACCGCTAGAGGTGCCATTTGCGTCAAGGAGGATGTCGCCGCCGCTCTCAAGTCAGGTCAATTAAGAGGCTATGGTGGTGACGTCTGGGACATGCAACCAGCTCCAAAGGACCACCCATGGAGATCCATGGCCAACAAATATGGTGGTGGAAATGCCATGACTCCTCACATGTCTGGTACCTGTTTGGATGCCCAAAGCAGATATGCCGAGGGTACCAAGAATATTTTGGACTCATTCTTCTCCGGCAGACATGATTACCGTCCACAGGACCTTATCGTTATCGATGGGCACTATGCCACCAAGGCTTATGGTCAAAGATAACTTTTTAGCTGCCTACATATATCCAAACCCTTATGTATTATAAATAAATCAGTTATTCCCACAAAAGTGGTTCCACAAGACCAATAATTTATGAACAAGTATCGTATTTGATTATTATTGTTGCATCAATACCACAAGACAGGTATAACATTGCTGTGTCAGAACCAATAGCATAATTGGTGGTATTTCCAATAGATATTTACATTCCGAGTGGATAACAATTAGCAATAAAACTTGGGAATATTTTCTTCTTTAGCGCAATATAAGGCCAGATTTGAACAACGCATTCTCGGTTAATAGCTGCCGCTTTTATACATTTTGACCTCGCAGAAAATATTATCGTACCGGGATTGGATTGAAAATGCCTCTCAATAGGTATAACATAACATATCTTGGTTGTGATAGTTATTGTCAGAAATCTTAAGTCATTCTGGAATTTGGCTAACAAGGAGCCTTTTTTCGTCGAAAGATTGATCGTGGTCTGGCTTGAAATAAGAAGGACCCTGAATATCATTCGCTTACGCGCAACATTAAATTCACTAAAGTGACATCAGCCTGGCCAACTTTAAGTCTGTCAGGAGTGCCGTAGTAATCAATGCGATAATCATACCCTAATTTATTGAGGCTGTTGAAGAAGTCTGATCCGTATTCGTTGATAGGGTTGGTGTGATTAATGGTTAGTATCAGAGGACTGATTGTAGGGAGGGTTTGGAATCTTCTTCAAACTTCGAATAGTACTTTTATATATTTCAGCCATCAAGTGGTCATCTATTATTAACCGTGCGTTTTCTCCTGTCGCTGGCGAGTAATAATAAAATTATTTATTAAAAGGAATTTTGCGGGTTGCATTTAATAGAAAATATTCTGTCCAAATTATAGGGGTTTTATCACAATTCAGTATACAACGACTGAAGGAAATCGTACAAGTGTATATATCATGCTGTCGCTTGGACCTCCAGATATCTTTTATTGAAAGTGGTGGATATCTTGATACAGTTGAAAATCTGGAACCACAAACCCATTTTTGGGCTCAATTCTTACTGATGCCGATCCTTGCTGGCAATACTTGACCAATCACAGGCCCTTGGTGTGCCTTTTAACTCATTCTGAATGTGGTGAAGTTCTTATTTTTAATCTTATTTTCTTAATATTATTTACTACAAGTTTCTCATACAACACTTCACACAGTTGAGTCCGGTGATAAAATACATAAAACGGGTCAATGTTAAAAGAAAATCATACAATTTAAATCAAGGAGTCAATAACTAAGGTGGGCCTCCCGTAATCCCTCTTAAATCTCGTATTTAGTGACATTCAACAAAATGGAAATAGTTACCAATCAATAAGGGATTGTAAATAGCTAGGTTGTCCCAGAGCTTGGTCGCAATATATGCTATAAGATACAGCTATTGAATGAAGGATAGTACTCTCGAGATGCCAATAATTCCACTACTCGTCGTCCAGCATAGGGCAAAAATACGATGAAAGCTTTCATTTTTTCCTTTAAAAATAAAATAAAATTTTAAAATCAATGTGGGAAAGATCGATGAATTAAAGGGAGGTTCATCAGCGACAAATCTTGAGCAATATATTCCTCCGCTTGATCATTCTGGTGTTGAAGAGAGACTTGGAAAATCTTATTTGACACTTTCAGTTGTCAATGTATGCCCGGGCACCGGATACGAATGATGGTGAAATTCGATGCAGGCGGAGTAGAACTATTTCCAGTGAACGATTCACATTAGTGGTATCGTATGAAAATTATTGCGTGGTTCCCGACGTTTACTAAATCGTCAATAATAACAGAAAAACAGTTGAATCATTGTAGAAAAATCAATTAGAAGCTTAAAACAAAAATCCATATATACATCTACAAACTTAAATCTAATGAACCCAAAATATACCCTTAAAATTCAATTAATGCATTAAAAAATGCCTCTATTTAGTATTAATTGCTCAAATATTGCAATTTACAGCACCCGAATTCTTCAGCCACAAAGAATGTCGTATCCCAAACCAATTATTCCGGCCCGTGGCGGATCGATATCCGATCGGTTGTGCCGTTGTTCTGAATTCGTCGCATCCCCGCTCTAACAAGGAACAAGGAGCTAGAACCCTCATATCTCGATTCCGTAGTTCAAATAATTCAAAATTAAACGTTAAAATGCCACTTGGTTCCTAGGGACCCAGTTTTCAAGGTGTTACGGAAGCTACTTAATTATCCGCGAAACTCGGATAAATCAGGTCAAAGCACGTCATCTCGTTAAATGAAAAAATACGACCGTTGAAACTGAAACATTTCTTATCGGGTCTGGCCGAGATTTTCCTCGGCAGCATTTGACAGTTATCTCCACAAATCTGACCATAAACGAACAATCATGACATTTAATAAGAACCAGATCAAACTCATATGGTTTGGATCTTATGGACTCGACAAAGATATTTTGTGGGGAACAGAAAAATAAACAAAAAACAAAAAAAGATCTAAAGACCCCTCCTCCACCTACATGTCCAAAATATGGGGACCCACATCCGCTAAATGCAATGATAATTTCCAATCGTCCAAATCAGCCCTTTTGCCAAGAAGTTCATGTTTCAATTGTTTTTATGACCTTGTTACCTAAGCCCCCAAAAAGTTAAAGTTAGTAACAATTAAATTAATATAAATTATGGCGCTTTGTCCTGATTTTTTCATCTGACTATAATCCAGTATATCTGAAAAAAAAACACTATAAAATGCAATTCACCAAGATTCAAGCTCTCTCCCTCCTTGCTGCAGTCGGCCTCTGTGCCCCAGTTGTTCAAACCTCCCACTTGAGCATTGAAGCTGCCACCAAGGCTGCTCAAGCAGCTCTTGATGCCGCTTGCCAGGCAAATGAAAAGGTTTCCGTTGCCGTTGTTGACCGAAATGGTAACACCATTGTGACTCTTCGTGGTGATGGTGCTGGACCTCAATCCTACGAATCCGCCGAGCTTAAGGCATACACCGCCGTTTCCTGGAACGCTCCTACTTCTGAACTTGCGGGCAGACTTGAACAAGCCCCACATCTTGCCGATATTCCAAACACCCTCTTCCTTGCTGGAGGCGCTCCAATTGCCGTTGACAATGCTCCAATTGCAGCCGTTGGTGTTGCAGGAGCTCCATCCGGTGATACTGACGAGAAGTTTGCTCAAGCAGGTGTCCAAGCATTGGGACTTTAAATAATGTGCTCAAAACTGTAGTTATATAAGAAATGCATTAAAAAAATATTCTTTTTTTAATATGATATGCCCTGCCGGCGGAGTTCTTTTCGAGAAAGAACCAAAAGTAACACCAACACCACTTCCCCGAGCTATCTATCCCAACGCGTTATACAAAGAGATAACGCGCAGTTTTACATGAGATACAGAACCCAAGTCGTTCACCAAACCATTTTGCGATGAGGTCATTAGCATCATCCCCTTCGTCTTCCACTGGAATTGATATAGAAGAAGATGCTTTATTTCATCTGGATTTACTTACAGGTACCTTAGGGTCAGCTGAGTCAGCTGGGTCAGCAAAACGAAATTGTAGTAAAGGCTTTGAAGGAATCAAATAACGTCAGAAATATTCCGGGGAGGAAGATCCACACGACCCCTGTCCAAATTCAGAATCACACCCAACTCATCTGGATCCATATACCTTGGTAATGATTGGGAGAAAATTTGACGGTGTTTTGTGGCTTCGCCATCTTTCAGGTCCGGAAGAAGCTCCGCCAAGGCGGAATGTAAAGAAACCACGGGTATGTGTATTATCTATGCGAGCAAAAGTCAGTTTGTACTAATTGATTTTTAAGAATACGGAGGAAGGCCATTTTTCCCTTTGTAAGATATGTGGTAAGGCATACTCGTACAATGGGAGCGACGGTTCACTTGCTCATGTAAAGAAGCATTTCAAGAGTAATAGTTCAGTGGCGGTACCAGTCAGACACAGCAAATATGAGATGGAAGCATCGTGTCCTAAAACACTTCATGAATATGGCAGAAGGATAATTCACGAGGTTGAGAAAGAATGCCAGACTGAAAAGTTGCGGCGTCAATTCTTTGAAACGGTAAGAATTTTATTCAATGATCAGAACTTTTCACAATATGAACCTCCAATTTTGGAAAGATACCAGCCGAAAGGAATCTCGGCCAAAATTGTCAAGAATACACTCGGGAGGATAACGGACACTATAAAACAAGATTTGCGTAGCAAATTGGATCATGTGTATTTTGTATCTGTTGCTTTTGATGCTTGGAATACTAAAACAGGGCGAGATGGCCATGCTGCAATATTGGCGTACTGGATCACTGATTCCTTTGAAAGGAAAAACGCACTTCTAGATTTCCCCGTGCAAACGAGTTATGGGTCCGAAAATGGAACTATTTTGCCGAAATCTGATTATTTGAGTCGGACTAATGCAAAGGGGCTTGGTGAAATATTGAAAGAGACTCTGTCTTTCTACGATCTTGGCCCTAAACTCTCGTTTCTAATGGGTGATAATTGTTCTGTCAATAACAGTCTCGCGGCAAACCAAATTTTTGGTAATAAATTACGAAAAATCTTGATGGGCCATGAAGCAGAAGGGTTACAGTCCTTTGCCCGCTGTCTGTGTCACATTATCAATCTGGAAGCTGAGCAAATTCTCCGACACCTCAAAACAATGAAGTTGAAACATGACAGCACGATATATTTCGAGGTATTGCTAAAGACTGTGCAAGACGCCAGAAAGAATGATAAACTATTTAGCTTGTGGTGCCAGGCTTGTCATGAGAATGAACAAAAAGCCAGACTGATCCCAATAGATGTCAAGACTAAGTGGACTTCTGTAGCTGACTTCCTCAACGTTTCATCGAACCTAAAGAGCTCATTGGATTCTTATAGAATAGACCAGCTCAATGAACCTCCCATTGATCCCGATTATTGGGAATTTGTTGAGACTCTATATTCAAACTTCCTCCTCCCGTTGAAGACATTTTCTGATGTTGCTGCGTGCAAAGAATCTGGGTTCCATGCACGATCGGCGATAAATTTGTATTACCTTATTGAGATCTTGGAACGGAGATATTTTACAGTACTGTATAAAATACTCAGTCGGTATGAACGATGTGGTAGGGTGAATCTCCATACAGCACATTTTTTCAGAAACTTTAGATACGACTTCACCAAGAAACTTTTCAGTCACTGGAAGGTCATTTTAGGAAGTAAGCAGCACAAAGTTTCCATGCTTTTTGTTCCATCCACAGTCTATACACTCGTACATGATAAGGATATGGGTAAGGCTATAGATTGTTCAACCTGGACCGTTCATAGTGGTTCTACTAAGGATATATTGGCAAAGTTCCTTTATGAGAACCTACGGCATGAAAACTGTGAAGATTCGAATTCAAATATCGATGCTATTGAAGAAAGTTGGGATGGCAGTCATGACCATCTTCGTGGGGATTATTCTTCCCCCGACTGGGAAAATGCTGGAGGTTCTCCTGTATTGTGTGCTGAATATGCGCAATCTAGAACTAGAACAACCAGTTCCAAAAAGAGTATACTCGAGAGTGAATGCATGAACTACATCAACCTTGTTTCCAGGGAGGGCTTTGATGTGCCTTATCAATCCTATGTGAAGAAAAATTCGATGGAAGAACATATGGATGAATACAAGAAAATAGAGCAAGATATTTATACCCATACTATGAATTTCTGGGTGGAAAATGAACCAGAATATCCGAATCTGGCGAGGGTTGCCAAATGCGTTTTGGCTCTACCACCAAGCAATTCTGATGTTGAAAGACTCTTCAGTACGATGAAGAACTCATGTTCTGGCAGAAGGACGGCCATGGATGCGGAAACTGTAACCCAAATTGCTATGGTGAGATCACTCAAAGAACTAAATGGTTCCAAAAAATTGGAAGCAAATGCTTTGAAAGATGTCCGAGATAAATTTCTCGAAAGATATTCTACGATAGATGAGACACCTGCGCAGTATATGCAAGAGGAGATGATCCCTATTGAACAAAATGAAGTGACAGTCGATTGTGACTTTGTAGAGTCAGCATTGTCACAGAGGTTCCCGGATCCACCAAGGGTAGGACGAATTACGTCAGGCTATCGGAGAATTTCTGACTTTTTTCACAAGCATAAGGGCGCATCTATCGATTCCCAACTTGAAGAGATTGGGCAGCTCCTTGACAATATGGTAAATTAGTATTAAGTGGATTGGTTCTTAGATTATTCCACTCTTTTGTATTTTTGCCTACTATCGTTATATGTCTGGTTAGATTGGAATATTTGTTACCAGAAGCTTATATATGCATATAATATAATATCAATATTCTTATTTTTTACTACTCTTGGACATTCTACAGGCAGATCTGCAAGTATAAATAGGAATCTTGTGGAACTGCAAAAGTACGCAACAACTAGATAAAAGCCCATTCCGCAATACGCGGAGAGTGAGATTTTTTTTAAAATCGCCGGAGGCAAGTGTTGACATAGTAATAACTTTAGTTAAATCTATTCGGTATCAAAACAAGTACATAAACACAAAAAAACACAAACCTATGGTATTATTTAAGAGTGGATACCCCAGAATTGTTCAACGTTCTTGAAACCTGGAGACTTCCACTTGTCGTTGAAGGCAGTGAAAAGACAGACTTGGTCACCAACTTCGGTTTGAAGAGACTTGACAGCAGCCTTCAAGTTTTGTGGGGATGGGACAGCCTTACCGTTGGTGTCACCTTGGGATGGCCAGCCGGATTCGGTGATAAGGACGTCCTTGCCACCACAGGCTTGAGAGAGACGGTCAATTTGTTCCTTGGCCCACTTACCGGCGTCTTCAGCAGCGACGTTACCATCAAAGTAAGCGTGAGCGTTAGCAGCGACGTAGTCAGAGGCGCCGCAGAGATCTGGGTTGTTGATGATAGCAATGAAGGTATCAACAGAAACGACTGGACCCTTGTATCCGAATCCTCTCAAGGTAGATCTGGCCTTGTCGGTGTATTGCTTAACTTGGGATGGGTTGGCTTGACCGGAGTTGACAAGTTCGTTACCGATAGAAACGGTGTGGACCTTGTCCCAGTTGTTGTTCATACCAGACTTCATAGTTTGGAGGTCGTTGTCAATGTTACCCATATCGAAGAGACCCAAGAAGATTTGTTGGTTGTCGCCGAGGGCGCTAGCAACGCTTTCAACTTGGTTACAGTCGGTACCGTAGATTCTGATGTAAGCGTATTCGGAGAGGGAGGAGATGTCCTTCTTGACTTCGTCGGCAGACTTGCAACCTCCGTTGTCAGAGTATGGAGAGTAGGTGATACCAGTGCCGACCTTACCGGAACCAGAGCCAGAGTCAGAGGAACCGGAAGAAGATGGAGCAGCGGAGGAGGAAGCTGGAGCTGGGGAAGAAGCGACCTTAGAAGAGAGGGTGGTTGGTTGAGCTGGAGCAACAGCGTTTTGTTGGTTGTTGTTGTTGTTGTTGTTGTTGTTGTCTTGAGGAGCTGGAGCTGGAGCTTGGCTGGATGGAGCTGGAGCTGGAGCAGCACCGCCGGTGACAACCTTGGTGTAGTGTTGAGTGACAACAACTTGAGCAGCTTCTCTCTTGTCGTGATGGTGGTGTTGGGCCACAGACAAGGAGGCCAAAGAGGCGAGTAACAATTTAGAGAAATGCATTTTCAAAAAGCGTGTGGTAATTTAATAAACGAGACCGGCTCGAATGTTAGTTTGTCAATAAAACAAAGAAAGACTTATAAAAAAAAAAAGGAAGGAATGACAGGTATTTTATCAAAAATACAAGAAAACACGGGTGAGTTGACTAGGGTAAAAGTGAAGAAAAAAAAAAAATTAAAAAAATGCGAAAACCGTGGAATTTAAGGAGTTGGAAATATGCACATGCAAAAATGAGTTTTCTTGTTTACATAAGCGAATGTTGTTTACGAAAAAGAAATTATCTACATAAATGGTGCGCTGTTGTAACATTTGGAACACTTGTAATGACGATCCTTTACTTTTTACGCGTACATATCCGAATGAAGAGCCTAACTTTCACTTAGGGGGCTGCAAGGAAAAGGGGACTGCTATTCCCCTGACCCCTGATATATCTCCCATCTGTGCAATCTCTTCTTCAACTGTCCAGAATCTGTAGATTACCTATATTCTACCGAGCAATCTTAAATTCGTGTAATAGTTTAATCGCATGTTGTAATTGCAGACTCTAAACAAAACGCAATTTTGAAGCTTGGGTCAACAATGCAATTTCCCTTTGACTTTCTAGTTCCGGATGGGATCGGCGACTCATGTCTCGGATGCAATTCCAAACGCTCGATTGGGACAGACATGTCTCAGACAATTATGTGTGAGTGCACCTGTTAGGGTAAGTCTGCTACTGCTAATGGTCACCTACGTTCCTATTTGGGTACGGATGTTTAAGCTGTTGTGTTGTATTGATCGCGAAACGAAGGCTCAAAAACCATGTCAGTCTAGGTTTGCAAGGTGAGATGTTTGATCGATTATGTGTGTGTCTCCTTTGTTTAAGGGGGGGGAAAGACTCGGTACCTGTGTCATTTAATTTTAATTTGACATCCTTCAACATTCCATCTCAAATATTCTTCTACGCATGCACCGTTGGTTTAGTGTGTCTATAGGATCCGCAGTACATAGTAATCGGCCCATGGCGGCGGAGGCCCTGCAGTTTGGGGCTAATCACACGTTATTTACTCAACTCCCGATTTGAATACACAAACTATATACGGATCATATAGAGATCACCGATGGATCTATTATCTGAGGTTGGCGATCCATGGAACCGAACCGATCCTGGGCTTTTTTGAGGGGGGAATCCCTTTGTACACCAGGGGGCTGGGAACGTTTTCTTAGATACAACCGACTGTTATGACTGCTGAGAACACGTAATCAGTGGGTGACACATTCTAGCATGCATAAAGCGCAAGCTGAGACTCTTCAAACAGTCTGGGATGCATGTTGGTTTAAAACATCCGCGTACAGCCAAGCACACACCAGATACCACAAAATACAAAATGCTTTGTGTTGGGTAATTGTCGGGCCGACTCCACAGCCACAGAAATGAAACAATGAATTGTGGCTAAAGTGGCGGTATTGGTGGGACACATTGGCAGAGGCGCCGACGGGTGAAAACTTTGGAAGAGGTCCAATGTGACGGCGCCGGGAACGACACGGCTCACAAGAACCACGGTAATTTGTAGTAGCCAGTTAGACACCATAGAACAATATAGCAACCACAATTGCTCGGAAAGAGACGTGGAGAAAATGCGTTGGTTGGTAAATGAATTGAACCGAATGGAAAAGTACTTACCCTGTGGGTTGGTTGGTTGGCAATGGAATGACATCATTCAATTCACAGGGGCGAGGGATACATTGTAGCTCACTACATAATACGGAAAAACATAGTAACTACAGGGGCCGGTAAGTGACTTGGAAAAATTTCAAATGGAACGTATCTTATGGATTGGCAATGGAATAACAAACCATCCAATTCACGACGGAAGGAGGAACATTGCTGCTGCCCAGTAGGTATTGCAGCAACTACTACAATGGCGGGGAGGGACATTGCTGGAATGATTGAACCAAATGGCAAATAGAAAAGTATTCTTTGGACTCGACTCTGGCAAATGGAAAGACACAATTCACAAGATCCGCTGTAGATTGCAGCCCCATTAGACATCGACACTACAGAAACATAGCAAAGATAATATCCACCAAGCGGAGTGTTGCTAGTGGAATTGAATTGAACCAAAAAAACAGAAAAGTACCCTGTGTTATGGAATGACACACGTCGCAAGAGTAGATAGCAGCGGTACACAGTAGTCTACTAGACGCTACAGAATATAGCCACTACGGCGGGCTTGGTTGCGTTACCAAAGAGTTTGAATTAAATAGAAGCTCTTTCTACTGATTGATTGCTTGACAGTGGAATGACGCAGCCCATGCACGAACCATGGTATGCTGCTGTCGCACTACAGGAAAATAATAGCAACCACAATGTTGCAGAGTAGGAGTAGGAGGGCGTTGACAATGGAATTGATTGCTAAAAAGGCTTATGACTCTTGTAGTCCTTGCGGTTCTTGAATCATTATTATTCTAGAGTTTACTGTGCCAATCCACCGGTCCTTTCCAGCGGAAGCAAGCAATTACCTGATTCCATTACATGACTGTCTCAACCCAGTGTATTGCCAATGGAAATTACACTAACCATTAATGTCATATAGCAATCTATGTACATCAAAGGGACCGATCTGCCGGTCCGCAATTGGGCATTCGAGTAAAGTCTATTAGATACACAGATAGGTAAGGTAAAGTAAGGTCAGGTCAGCCGAGCCACTTCAAGATAAAGTAGAAACAGATCAACATGAACACAACGAGGCCATAGAAGATCCACTTATCTTCAAAGGCACGCTTCTCAACCATTCGGATAGTATCGTTGGACACCCCGAGGGTAGATGCAACGGAATAAATAGATGATTTGGTCTTCCTGAGCACGTCGCTTTGTTCAGACAAATCGCCCAAGACTAGACGTCCCCTCTCAATGAATTCGTCCAGTTGCTGACCAACGCGATGAAGAGAGTCTCGCTCCTTTTCAAGGCCTTCGGTCTGGGTCATGTTAGTATATGTATAGGGATTTTCCGATTGTTGTTGTTGGTCGTTAGCATTAGGTCGTCTGGAAAACAATTCTTGCTTGTTGGTGTTGTGGATTGCTTCTTCTCGCTGCTTTTTCAGCGACTGGAATTGGGTCTTGGCCTCGTTTATCTGCGTTCGAAACTTCTCTACCCGTGCTTTGGCCTTTTCCTTTCTTTCTTCAACAATCTCGTTGGACGTGGCATTTGCATAATCGTCCACAGTCCTTGAAAATGATGTCAGTGTGGCCGAAATTTGTCCCTGAAGTGACAATGGCGATGAAGCTGGGTCTGCGGCAAACCTATCTAAATCCTTTTGTAACGCCTGCGATTGTTTGATCGCATGATTATACAGTGATGACATTGATCAGTGAGAACACTTTCGTTTTGGCAAGCGAATAGTCGTTATGATCCTACGTGTCTCCCAACTACTGTCACCGCCACTAAAAAGTCAGGCTATGCGGCGGTGCACGTGAGGCTAAACATGTGTTGCATCCGGCGGCGGCGGCTTCCTTTTTTTCCGAAAAGAAGTAAAAAAGGTAGCTCTCCACTTTGTGGAGTGGTATGGGGGTACAATTGATTGTATTTTATTTATTGATGCAAAGATATTAATTTTTTTTTTAATTGGGCATTAAATTATTAACAACCGTCTCAGCGGTGCCTTTAAAAGCGTCAATTCGACTAAGACAATTAGAAATAACCGATTTGGACAGTCGCTTCAGATCTGGCCTTAAATATACTGCAGGAGGAAACAATTCTAGACTCTGTTGGATAAAGATCCCCAGACGCTTGTTAAGGGATCGTTCAGACAACGACTCAGAATATTTCTTGCAGAACTCCTCCAAAGTGGTGCATTGAACCATTGCAGATAATAGGAAATCTACCATGGCCTTTAATTGGGCGGGATCAACAGGGTGGCATTGACGGTTTTGATTATGAACCGCCCTATGAGACAACAAACAGCTTTGCAGCTGGGCCATTCCACCACCTCCCTGTTCCCAGGACTTTTTATATGCATGAAATCCTAGAGTGGTGTAGAGTAGTAACCATTCCTTAGTGTTGAACTCTGGCTGTGGAAGTTTAGGGTTGTTCGTCTTGTTGATTCGATCCATTACCAGTCGTGGACTAGCTGCAATAAATAGTGACATAGCTCCCATGAGCGGGTGGCCCCCGGTTAAAACCCCAAGGTTGTTATCACTCAGAAACTTGTCACGATCCTGTAACATTATTCTGATATTTCTAGCTGCCACTCCATCCGGAGAAGCAGCGACAATTGCGTTATTTGAATATTCGAAAATCGTGGCTCCCGGCCCAGTGCTATCATTCAGAAAATTTTGCGACAGCGTCAATGCATGGGTCATAAGTTCTGTGGTCTTGGTATGTTTGAAATCCATTGCAATAGCATACTCTATTACGAATTCAAAAAGACGCAGTCTATCTTCAAGATGTGGTGCGACCTCCGCTTTCTTCTCCTTATATTCCGGGCCACCGCATTTCCGCGACAATTCTGAAATCGCCCGTCTGGCATCATGGAGATAGTTGTAATACTGATATCCCCGGTTTTCTGGGTACCCATTGATTAAAATGCTGGCATAGTGAAGGAGCACAACGCTTAATAATGTGTCAACTGCACTCAAGTCTTCGTAGATATGCTCTAGATTCGAATTTCCACCCTCACCTGGTCTCGGGATGGTTTTTAGCGGCAGCTTCTTTTGTACCTTAGTGTGTTTATTTGTACCGGTATCTAATTGACTCCGTTTTAAAGGAGCGGCAGACGAATTTGATTTCATTAACGAAACGCTAGAAAGGATATACTGACAGAAATAGACAGGTTGAAAAAAAAAAAAAAAAAAAAAAAAAAAAATATGGCACGCGATCGCGAATAGTGCGTCGTCTTCAATCCCAGCCCAGTAGTTCACCACTAATCAAACCGCCGACAGCACCGCAATTTGTCAGTTGCAATAGACGCAATCCTCTATAAATAATGACGATTCATCGAAATGCACATATACTTCGTCCGAACCTCTCAAGTTCAACCCGAAAAGTCTGCCCTACATGATTGTTGTAGCGTAGATAAAACATCATGATACCTCCGCGCACGCGTTTGACTATCCAACTTTGCTAGGAACTCGACGTGTGTAATGGTCAGTAAGCGTTCTAGGGACTGGATTAGTCGCGAAAAGGAGCTCTTTAGGCCGAATGATCCAATCATTCGAGATGAACTGATTAAAGAGTTTTTACAAAACTTTATGACCACTTCAAAAGGGTTGTCCGAGTTTTTGTCGGTCGAACGACCCAGACTATCTATAATCTACAAGTTGCATCAAAGTTCCGACTCAGAGCTGAACCGAATCTTTATATTTATTCTGCTGTACATCCGAATTGAATTAGAAGGAGAAAATTTCGCCTACGGTAGACAAGAACTTGAGACTCTCGACTGGCTAGTTTGCACTACCCGAGGTTACAGCCAAGTTCGCTGTGTTGCGGAATATTATAAAAATGATATTTCTGAACGTTGTCAGTTCCAGAGTCCAAGTACTGAAACGCTAAACCGGTATTGTCTATTACTCTCAGCGTTATTGCAAATATCCAATCTGTTCTCCGTTTCTCATCTAGAGGAACCAATCTTTGCAATTGCATTAAAGGCATTTTCTCTAGTGGACAACCTTCAGTTACTCAATCCTTACTCCGCAAACTCCATTCCCACAATCTGTTGCATCCCCATCCTCGAACGACACCTCTCTACAAAGCTATCAATTTTTCTCAAGAACGTGCTAATTCCCGGGTTTGATCAAAATACCCTCACATTCGACGAATGCCATATTGACATAGCCCATTCAATCTCAAAATTGTTGGATCTCGGGGGACAGGACGATGGCTAATGCCCGCCTGGATGACCCCACATTATTATTATCGCCGGTCTTTGACCGCGCGGTAGCTTCCACCGAGCCGATCTAGTACAATCGATTTCCTCTTGGTAGTTCGGACAAGCATAACCTGAATTAGAAAGAAGAGTAACTTCGCTCTGGAAGAAACTTAATTATTATGGTACTTAAGGCTATTCAAAGAAGCTTCTACTAAGGCTCTAAACCTTCGGTCCGAGGGACTCCGATTCCCGGGACCCAACAACAACGGAATTTCGGAACTAAGTCCCTCAGTAATTAGATAACCCCTCTACTTATAAAAGGCATTGATAAGCTACCCTGGTCGGTCGAAATGTTTTCGCGAATCAGTAAAATATCAAACTTGAACCGTCGATTGTTTAGTTCAAGCTCTATGACGTTTTCAAAGCTCCACCATCCGTTGGTTTCAACGCTAAAATCCCACGAACAAGAAAAAGTCGCAATTAGACATGTTCCCTCGGGGAAGACATATACATATGGTCAATTAACTCAGGATATTGATCGTTGGAGAACCATATTAAGCAATGCTACAGACAATAACGTGGACGGCCAACGAGTGGCCATCATGGGCGAGAATTCATACCAATTTCTGGTGCCGTGGCTGGCATCCATGACTCTGCCAAATACAATTGCAATGCCATTATGCACCAACCACACCGATGCAGAGATCCAGTACCAGCTGGAGAACTCCAATGCTTCCGTGATTGTGTCCCAGGATCGTTTCTGGAACAAAGTAGAGCATTTTGAATCAGAAAAGATTAAGCTCGTAAATTATGAAAAGGCCAATGAACAAACCGTTAAGGAAGATGACAATTATTCACTGAGCAGCGGGTATATGTTATACACCTCAGGTACATCTGGGAAGCCAAAGGGTGTTGTCACTCCTTTGGATACTTTCGTCGCACAGGCCAAAGCACTCACCGAGGCCTGGGGGATCTCTTCATCTACCAACTTTTTACAAACCCTTCCATTGCATCATGTTCATGGCTTATTGATTGGTACAACCTTGCCTCTCTTAGCCGGAGGACGTGTTGAGTACTTGTTCCCCTTCTCACCAAAGGCCTGGGTGGACCGTGTGCTTGATGAATCCTTACCTCCAATTAACACATATACCGCTGTTCCTACCATTTACAGCAGAATCATCTCCCACGTAAAGTCCTTAGACCAATCAAAGCAGGATGCAATTGCTGGGGCCATCTCCAAGAATTTGAAGCTTACTATGTGTGGCTCGGCTGCTTTACCGCAACCTTTGAGAGAGGGCTGGGATGACATTACCCGCAAGTCCATTTCTCTGCTAGAAAGATATGGAATGACCGAGACTGGTATTACCTTGTCGCAACCGTTGGAAACTTCGGAAAGAGTCAATGGATCAGTCGGTAGACCAGTTCCTTCGGTTGTGTGTCGTCTTGTTAATGACCAGGGAGCCGTGTTGTATCAATCTGATCAGACCGCTCCACCTAATACTGAAGATGCAGGCGAGATTGAATTGTCGGGTCCTGTGGTTTTCAAGGAATATTGGGAACGACCAGATGCCACGAAGGAAACATTTACGGAGGATGGTAAATGGTTCAAGACTGGCGATATTGCTAGAGTGGATGAAAAGGGATTCTTGTATATTCAGGGCAGAGCCAGTATGGACATTATCAAGAGTGGAGGAGAAAAGATTTCCGCTTTAGAGATTGAACGAGAAATTTTGGGTCTGGACCAAGTTGACGAGTGCGTTGTCATCGGAATCCCAAGCGAAGAATGGGGTGAGGAGGTCAGTGCAGTTGTGAAATTGTCAGATCCAAATTACACCCTTCAGGACATGAAGAAAGATCTGAAGACAGTGTTAGCAGGATGGAAAATTCCAAAACGCATGATCATTGTTGACCAGATTCCTAGAAACCAGATGGGAAAGGTAAACAAGAAGGAGCTAGTTAAGAAGTATAAATAGTGTAGATATAGTTTTCAAAATAAAAAGTTTACAACCCTACTCAAATATATTATTTAGTATAATACACTGCAGAAACCCTATCACCGGCACAAAACACTTGATTAACGGTAGCTTTTTGGGATTTTCCTTGCGGAGTTTTGAAGTTCAATGGATGGTTCTTGAACAGTTGCAAACGGAGAACGCTGGTGCCATCGGCAGAATCGCCATTCTCTTCACGGGAAACATCCAGAGGCGAGATTGTTGTTGGCTTTGGAACGGTATTCTTCTTGCCAGTGCCCAATTGACAATTTTGGTTTCCACCCCAAACTAGCAAGTCGCTTGAACTCTCACTGTTCAGACTCACGGCACTATGCGTCTTACCAACAGCCCATCCTGATAATGGAATTGGGACCATCTTTTTCAAGGATTCGGAGTATTCAGCCAAGTCATCGAAAAATTTCATCTTTACAGGAGAACTTTGGGCATGGCCAAATGATCCGGTGCCCAATTGTCCAGATAGCCCATTCCCGAAAGAAAAGTGCTCCAATTTGTCGCCTTCACCGGTGACGGAAACGTAGGTGATGTCTCCACCGGCTGCAATGTTATCAACCCGTTTGTAATATGTGTTGGACAGGAACTTTGTCAATGGGATTTCACTGGGCACTGCAACGTTGGCGGTTCGCTGGCCGAAAGAGGTTGCCAATTGACCGTAGATATTTTCCCCGAAGCCGTATAATCTCCCGTCTGCGGTTCTTAAAACAACATGGTTTGAACCCGATGCAATCTGCTCAACCTGTGCACTCAGCTTCTTGATGAGCTTGACTTCATGAAGTTTTCCATCCTTTGGAGGCTCATCAAATTGGGAATAAGATGCAATGCCAAACTGACCCTTTGATTCTGAGATTTTACCTGCCGCGCCGGTGAAAACTCTGCCCTTTGATGTCAATGCAACCACATGCTCTTCACCAGCATCAATTTCCTTGATATATTCAAACATTGACAACCCTGGGGTCTCGACAATTGGACCCTCATTACTGTTACCCCACACTTTCCACCAGGAACCTGATTGAGGCAAGAGGGTGGAATCCAAAGTGTTCCAAGAATACACCTGTTGACCATTTTTAGCCAAAGCGAAACCAACCCCATTCTCGCAAACACACACCTTAGAGATATCTTTGCCCTTCAAGACCACGTTAGGCAAGCCACTCTTGCCCCACTGCACAACATCTCCATTGTCCAAAACGGCCAACCCGGTTTTCTCTGAAATGGCCAAGTTCCGTAGAATCTTACCATCAAAGTATGGGAGTCTGTATGGGGTCCTGACTATTGGATCAATCGACTCTGGGTTGACGACTTTGCCGGAATTACTCCCCCAAATGTACACTCCGGGAGTATTCACGTTGTATTTCGAATCCAATCGAAGCGGGCTCGATAATTGATGGCATCCGTAATAGGATGCTCCAGCAACAGAGGCCACTGTCAGAATTGGCCGCAAGAACCGTGCTGATGCTGCCATTGTTAGATCTTCTTCCTAAGTCCTTTGATCTCTTTCAAGCAGTAGTACAAAAAATCTTGGATGAGATTCACAAGTTATATGATAGTTAACCATGAAAGTCTTGCCTGAATAGCACATGCTCGAGCGTTTTTATCAGATCATCTCGCCTAAGTAAACAATAGTTACAGGATTACTTCTAGTTGTTGCCTGCTCAATTTGTGATAATTGATCTTATCACAAGAATTGTAAAGCGAAGAGGAGCTTTGCTAGGTAGTAGTTGCCTCCGGCGGCTTCTTTTTTCTCCGAAAAGAAGCAAAAAAGGTAGCTCCACTTCGTGGAGGATATATAACAGTGAATTCGTATATATATATATATATATACTACGATAATGCTGGTCAATCGAGTAATATTTCCAGTTCTATTACTTAATTCGATCAATCGAGAAACAACAAAGTTGTGTGGACGGTAACCAGCAGGTGACGGGTGGCTCAGGGACCGAGCCGCGGCGGCTAAAAGCACATACATTTTTAGGGGAAGTAGTTGTGTGAAATAGTTTGTATAAAGAGAACGAAAAAGAACCATCTCAGCGCCACCACAAAGATGATGCCATTACGCCTCAGCCGCCAATCAGTAAATGGCGGGTTGTTATTCACAAGATCCTTTGGAACTACACGGATACGGACAGCCCAACACCATTTTGACACTAGAAAGTTTGCCCATCAACTTGAACGCCAGGGATTCACCCAAACACAAAGCGAGGCGGTATTAAAAGCCCTTGCAACTGTATTAGACGAATCTGTAGAGAACATCTCCAGCAATCTTGTTTCTAAGGAGGATTTTTCCAGACGGTCCTATCAACAAAAAGTTGACTTCACAAAGCTCAAATCTGAGCTGCAGACATTAGACAAGACAGACGTGACCCGAATCCGAAATGAACATGAACGCCTGATCACGGATATTGACAAGCTGCGCCAAAAGTTTAAAGAGGAGATTTCCAAATCTAAATCCAGCGTGCGGCTAGATTTGAATTTAGAAAAGGCCCGTATCCGAGAGGAATCTTCGATTCACGAACGTAAGATCAAGGAAACAGATACAAGGATCGATCAAGAGTTGGGCAACTTCAAGACGATGATTGAAGGCACCAAACTCCAAGTGATGCAATGGCTCATTGGTGTGTGCACAGGTACGTTTGCGGTTGTTCTTGCTTACATCCGGTTGATGATGTAACGAATTAATTTATTATAATAATACTATGGTGTGTCAATATATGTATACTAGTGTATGTGTGTCTATTTCAAGAAGAGATCCTTGAGAATGGCAACAGTGTCATCAGGAGACTTGACAGCGTGACCAATGGTTCTGTCGTCAGTGTAAATTTCGTAGTCGTTACCACCTTCGTAAGTCTTGTCACCAAAGAAGTGGATGTTCTTGAAATTGTCGCCAGCAATGTGTTGAAGACAGTAGGTCTTGTCCCAGCCGGTTGGGAACACGTCAAAGGAGATTTGACCACCGATGGAGTAGGTCAAGGAGTAGTCAGGGAAGTTTTGCTTCAAGGCTTCAACCATCTTGGATCTGATGTTGTGTTGCTTGTCGTAGGCTTCGAATTCGTTTCTTTCGGCGGTGGAGGCGTTTCTACCAATTGGTGAAACATTGATCATACCGTTACGGAATTCAATGAAAGTACCACGTCGCTTTGGCAATTCAATTTCGGAAAGATACTTGAGAATGAAGACAACGAGCTTGTTGTACTTTTCTTCACCCAACCATCCGATGAAAGATTGGGAAGCCAACTGTTCACCAGCTCTGTAGGCGGTGAGGCCGTTTTCGGCGAAGCAGTAATCGAACATATCCAAAACGTTTGGACCGAGTTGTTCTCTTTGCTTGCTCAAATCAGATCCTCCGACGAATCCAATCACGCACTTCTTTCTGACGTCTTCCAAAGTCTTCTTGACTTCTTCAGTGACCTCCAATCTGGCAGGAGTCAAAGTTCCGTCGACGTCAAAGAGACAGATAGTGTCCTTTTGTTCTCTTTCAGCGATTGGCACGACCATGTTTTTTGTGTATTTCTTTCTTTTTGAAAAGGTTGGATGAAAGGGGAAAAATCGAAAAACACCTCCTGGCGTGTCTCTTCTCGCTCTATAAAGCCACGCACACGTACACGCACGCACGCACGCACGCTTTTCTTCTTCGTGTTCAATATGTCTCGAGGAACCCTAACCCTGAAACTTTTTTAAGCGAAGAGTATAAATGATTTGGGGATTTGGAATTTTACAGAATTTATATATAAAAAAAGCGAATGAATTAATAGATGACGAGATTAAGTTACATGAAATAGATAAGGTTTATTATTATTTTTTCTTTGGGACTTGTTAGTGAGATTATATATAACATACATTGCCGAAACGTGAATGAGAGGTGAGTGGACATGATATCAAGTCGGGCTGTTATCGGGAGACCGATGAATCGGAGTGGTGTTTCTAATTTGCCCCTGAAGATTACCTCCTTAGTGGCGCGGAGAGAGGAACTTAGGTTTTCTCTCTGAAAAAAAAAAGGTAGCTTTGGCGGAGGGAGCTCTGTATAAATAATGGATATATATATATATATATATATTGTCATATTAGTTGGTCATTAGTCGTTAAAATAAATATAAAAAAACAATTGTCCATCACATTAACCGGGTTAGGGATTTCTTGGCCTTAGAATTTGCATTTTTGAAACATTCCTCCAGATAGTTGAATCTCTCCACAGTAAGATCAAATTTGGTATTAAGGTCCTCGTTGACAGTCATATCTGTCGATGCATCTATAGAGTCGTCCATGCTTTCATCATAAGCCAGTTCGTCGTCCTCCTTTTCAATCCTGGAGCAAGGGGGTGGAGAGTCTGTGTATTCTATGCATTCACCATTCGGGCTGTTGATGAGACCCTCACCCTTTATCGTTATCTCTGGCGAGGAGGTCTTTCCAGCTTTCTTCTTCTTATTCTTCACAGGAGTGGCAGTAGTAGGTCGAGTCCGCTTCTCATTCTGTTCAATTATACCAGACCCAACCTCATTTATTCTTCTCTTTCTAGTTTGCATAGTAAAAGTAGTAGTAATGTCCCATGAGTCCGAATTTTTTTTTTTTTCCCTGTTCATCTGATTTGTTTTATCTTTTCCCATACTAAACAAACATACACAAATACGGTTGTCCAGGCAACCAAAAGATAGATAAAAAGAAAAATTAAACGAAAAGAGACCAAAAGAGTAACATGATGGGTAACATAATGTTAACGGACAGAATTCAAAAAGTAAAACGATGGGTAACATTTTCCACACATTACAAATCAATCTGGCAAAAGTGATGTGGTGGATGACCATTCTCGTATTACAAATCAAATATTATGGGCAACAGAGAGAATTCTATCACAGAGCAGTAGCAGGAGCAGCAGCCAAAAAAAAAAAGGAAGGGCCCCCCTAGAAAAGGATCCAGAGGCGCCGGGGCAAATAAACGTTAAACAAAAAATCTGAATTACCTAATATATACTATAAAGTAGTACACCTTTAGACAGAAAGAGCTGGGTTGTAGTCTGGGAACATTTCAAGGGATTCTTGAAGAGGACCCTTCTTGGTCATGAACTTGACGTAAGCACCGTCGTCAACGATCATACCGGCTTCACGACGTTGAACGTATTCTTCTCTGTCCAAAGAAGTGAAACCCCACTTCTTGGAGATAATGATCTTTTGTTGACCTGGGAACTTGTATCTAGATCTTCTGAGAGCTTCAATGACAACAGCCTTGTTGGAGTCTCTGGTTCTGACGGAGATCAAGATTTGACCAATGTCAACACGAGCGGCAAGACCAGCTGGCTTACCCCAGGCGTTTCTCATACCTTGTTGCAATCTATCGGCACCGGCACAGGACAACATTTTGTTGATTCTGAGAACGTGGAATGGGTGGACACGGATTCTCATGTGGAAGGATTCTCTACCAGACATCTTGGTGATGTACTTGTTGGCACAGATACGGGCAGCTTCCAAGGCTTCAGAAGAAAGTTGTTCCAATTCGTTGGAAACCAAGTGGACGCAGAGTGGGAAGTCGTCGACATTAGCTCTCTTTCTACCAAGATCGTAAATTCTGATCTTGGAGTCTGGGACACCACGGTTGTATCTAGACTTTGGGAAAGGCTTATTCTTGCAGTATCTGTAACATCTAGCTGGACGACGAGCCATTTTTCTATATATTATCCGTATTAGAACCTTTGAATATCTCCGGGTGTGGCGTGCCTTTTATACTACTTACGTTGTTTTGTCGGTCTTGTTCGGTTATGTCAAAATTCAAAAATTCCCTTTTGCCCCCAAATTACACAACTACTCACTCACACTCCATGCATGCTTCTTCGGCTCATTTTTTCCCTCTCTCTGCTTTTGTGACTGTTTTTCTACACTTTTTTCTCAGCCCTAATGGCCGCGGCGCGAAAATTTTCCCAATTTATCACCAAAAATGTTAAATGCCGCGACGCGTGCGGCTTTTTGAATTTGTAATCTGTCGGCATCGCCGGGCGGCCTGAAACGCCGATCGCATAATTGGCAGCCAGTATTTGCGGAGGAGAATCCATAGCTACAGAAAAAAGTCATGATAATAATGAAATGAAAGTCAATTAACAATACTAAAAGCAACAGCAGCCGACAACTAGAGAACTACTGAAATATAGATGTGCTAGCTAGAGAGAGAGAATTGAATAATATTTTAAATTTCTACGGTCATATCTGACTTGCGCCAAGGGGTGGTCGGATCGCACAGAACTGGAAAGGCGAGAGATCTCAAGAGACTTACTTTTTCCAGTAATTTTTGTTAAAGTATTAGTAATGCTTTTTTTTGTCGGAGGATTTCTAATCAGGCGATTTGGCCGCTTTGAGAGATAATCATCGACAATGCGGCTGAACCGGTTGTATGGAAATGAGCAAGCGAGTGCACAATGCGTATGCGTATAATTAGTCTGCAGATAGTCTTTTTTTTGTGGAGACGGATGTATGTATGCATGTGTGTATATATAAGGATGTAGATATAGATTTGAGGGGTCTTTGTTTGCCATTGGATTATTTTGAGCAATATTAATTTAACATGGAGTTCCAAAGGTATATATATAAATTACTATTGAAATGGAATGAAATATAATTTATTAACACTGTTTTTGCAATAGATTGGGCAATTCAGGATTAAAGGTTTCGAGGATTATTCTGGGAGCCATGAGCTATGGCAAGAGCTCGTGGCGGGAATGGGTTTTGGAGGACGAAGAGACTATAATGGGCCTATTAAAGCAAGCCTATGATAGCGGAATTCGTACGTTCGATACCGCGGATATGTATTCCAATGGGGAATCCGAAAAGTTGATTGGTCGTTTCTTGAAGCGGTACAATATCAATCGGTCCACGGTTGTCATTCTGTCCAAATGCTATCTCAAGTGTGCCGAAGATGAAACTCTTGAAGACAATGATATGAATTGGATCAATCGATGGGGCTTGTCAAGAAAGCATATCTTTGATGCAGTCAGTGGGTCCGTAGAGCGGTTGGGCACGTACATTGATGTACTTCAAATCCATCGGTTTGATCAGGAAACGCCCAAGGAGGAAATCATGGAGGCTCTCCATGATGTTGTAAAGTCCGGAAGAGTGCGATATCTCGGAGCTTCGTCAATGAAAACTTACGAATTTGCCCAATTGCAGTTTATCGCTGAGAAAAACAATTGGACAAAGTTCATCTCCATGCAAAACTTTTACAACCTCCTTTATAGAGAAGAGGAGCGGGAAATGATCCCCTTCTGTCAAGAAACTGGAGTTGGCCTCATTCCATGGAGTCCGATTGCCAGAGGAGTGCTAGCCAGACCGGCTGATCAGGTCACTCTTCGGGAAAAAACTGATCCAATGGTAAAGAGCCAGAACTTTAAGGGTGACCAGGCAAGTTTAGAAATCATTCGTAGAGTTGAGGTTGTCGCAACCAAGCTCGGTGTTTCAATGGCCATGGTATCTACCGCATGGGTTCTGTCCAAAGGTGCCATGCCAATCGTTGGTTTCAATAAGCCCGAACGAATCGAGGAGGCCATCCAGACCCTTCAACTGAAGTTATCAGACGAAGACATTGCCTATCTCGAGGCTGCGTATGTCCCGCGACCACTGGAAAAATATGATTAGCAGCCTATACTTTTTACATATAAAAAATGAAGTTTTATGTTTCTTATCAACATCTAGGTTTAGGGCGAGCCCGGGCCCTTGTACCAAAATCCACACCCAATGTTTAGGGCAACACCGACATTTTTCGCACAATGCCTGGCGAGACCATCTCTTTTACATTCATCATAAACTCGAGCTTCGATTGCTGGCCTTTCAACGTTAATCTATAACCTTGCGTCGACAGTACGCTCTCTGATAAGAGTCTCAACTCACAGTAGAACAGCCTGTATAGATTGGCAACGTTACATTCATTAATATATATATATTCAATATTCACCGTCACCTTCGATTCTTTACTGTAGAAACGGAGCGGTCTCCTTGACACCCAACGCTTGGACTCACCTCCGAACGTGAAGTTGTGAATTACTTGTACAACCTTTCTTTAACCTCCAGATAGCGTTTTTATTTTAATCAGGATACACTGTATATTCAACTATATCTTTCAAGTCATTACCTATTATCTATATATTCTTGGCTGAAGACCCGAAAAAAAAAAAAAAAAAAAGAAAAAAGCAAATACTGGACAGCTTTCGGATGCACTATTTCGAGTTTCTTTCTATACCTTGTGAACCTTGGGTGGGACAGGAGCCAATAAGCTGATGTAATTGGTGTCAGAGATATGAGCCGTTCCAGAACCCATGAGTTTGGATGAGGGTAATTAAAAACAGTTAGCCACATACTACATTCTAACTTCTTTCATAGCACTTGAAAAGATGTTGGAAAGCAGAATCCAGAATTTCCTAACCCTGAAGGAGCTCGCTCTTCTAAGGACTGATACTATTGACTATTTCCTATTATCAAGACTAGGATAACTATATTCAGATATACTTCTGCTGGGTGTTTGGAACACTATATTGACCAGAACAGAAACATTGTTGGAGGAATCGCATTCTTCTCATATTCCTCGAAACTTCTCCCATCGCCTACGAAATAAATAACAGTTGTGTAGTCACGAATATATAAATCTAATGGTGGAAATCTACCATATTCTTTAAAACGGCACCCCATTGTTCTAATACGTGAGAGAACAAGTAGAGTTCAACTATGTTTTCCGCGTGGATCGGGTGTAATGGAAGCGGGTAATTTGTATCGTTAGATATCAATTACTATGCATGAAGGTTCTTTAAGATAAAGCAGAACTAGCAACAGTATAAGTATATCTAGTCCCAAGGGGCTTTTGGTAAAGATGTAGTGAGGAGAGAAAAATAGGGGTGTACAGCCTATTTCCATCACTATCTCCTTCTGGTAAACCATTTCCTACATTTTTTGCCGTAAAAACTTTTCTTTTTTCCAGTAGCCGCACATGTTTCTCCAGATGACGGTGATCCAGGGCAATGCCGATCACAATCATCGTTCAAATTTTGGCGCGCGTGGCGCGATTCTATCAACACACAAGCGCTCACTTTATCAAAATATCGGACCTGTAACCTTATCATATCTTAGGCGCCATACTTGACATAAACAATGCCGCGTGAAGGAATACAGGATGTACAACTCCCAACTCCCGAATCTCCGCCAGAAGATCAAACGGAAGAAGTTATATATCTTACTTTAAGAAAAAGTAACAAATCAAAGCTCCTAAGTCAATTTAAGCAGATCTTTAACAAACAACCTCATCCGTCAGTAATAGAAATAACAGGAATAGCGTCTATCCAAAAGTCAGAATATATCAGATCGTTTATAAATGACAACATAACGCTAGACCTTGTTTTCAGATATTATCCGGCACTTCATAAGCTTACAGTGATGGTTGAAGGGCATGAGCATTCAACGGCAGTTTGGGAAATTGGATTCCAAATTAACCATCGACTCTTGGAGCTTGGGTACCAACGGAATTTTGATTACTTCCTCGTACCCACTGCTACCTATGCGAATTGGAATAATGCAGGGGATGACCCAGCACTGCAGGAGAAAATTCCGGATAACGGCTTCATTAGTGTAACTCGTGCACTGGCAACAGCAAGTGAGCCTAAAGCATACCGTCCAAATTTGGTTGTTGAATACGCATATTCTCAATCACTACCAAGTGTCATGAATGACGCGGTAAGTTCATTGCGCATATCTAATGGTCTCACTTCCACCTTGGTGATAAAGTGCAATGAAAGTACAGATGAGGATTATGGTATGCTAGTGGAGGGAAAAGATTTAGATGCCGTTTTGCAGCTAGTGAGGGAATTGGTCGCGCAGGATAAAATTCCTGGAAAAATCGTGGCCAAAGAACTCTGCAATATCCTAAGGGATAGAATTGTAGTTCTCAGAGCTGAGATTACTGCTATGGAAGATTGGTGCGTCTCAGGATTCACCACTTCAAAGATCACTAACCAATGGGAAGAGGCGCAGGCTGCGACAGATGAACTGACAAAGAAAAGGTTAACCAGATTCTTAAAAAGAAGTCTTAAAAAATATGGAAGGGCCATTTTTCAGACACGCCCAAGAAATATCCGTCCCCCTTACACAACGACAGATCTCAATAGAATTAAGGCAGCAGTAGACGACCAATTGAGGCGGTTGGAAGGTGTCTGGAATATAAATGATTTGAAAAAAATTAAGGCAGCGGAAACTTACGGTTTTAAGGGCTTAAGATCATTCAATCAAGCCATGAATCATATGAATGAACAAATGAATCTTCTCCTGCAATCAAGAAGCCACCACCTCGAGTCTATTGACCAGAACTTCATCAATGAAGTTGTAAAATATTTTTTACTTCATGATGTTAGGGTCGACCGTAGTGGTATATACGTAGGTCCTGGAGGTGAAGGCATAAATATACCGGTTAAATCAGTCTGCTACCTAGACGCCGATACAACCTTTAACTTTACGTTCTAAAACGTTTTGTTGGGGTAGTAGATATTAAAATGATGGAAGTTGTTTGAACGAATACCTGTTGCAATTGAAACCGCAGGACTTGTGAAATACCAAATGAATTACCGCATCATTATCCTTTTACCAAGTCCATTGGATACCCAGGTCGTTATCCATAAGGGCCAAAGTTGATACCAATAAAACTGCAAGGGATTCTAGTCTTGGGGAAATATTTCACTGGAAGGAGCCGAAACTTTAAGGGAGGGTATCAAGTCCAGATATAATCTGTGGATGAAGCTGTCGCTACCAAGTTAAGAGTCTGAGAGGCGATAGTTTCTACCGCTTGGGTTCTGTTCAAAGGCGCCATGCCAATCGTTGGTTTCAATAAGCCCGAACCCTTCAATTGACATTGTCAGACGAAGACATTGCCTATCTCGAGGCTGCGTATGTCCCCTAACCACTGGAAAAATATGATCAGCAGCCTATAATTTTTACATATAAAAAATGAAGTTTTATATTTCTTATCAACATCTAGGTTTAGGGCGAGCCCGACGTCCTTGTACCAAATCCACACCCAATGTTTAGGGCAATACTGAATGTGCTTGCACCATTCCCGGCCACCCCATTTTTCGCACAATGCCTGGCTAACCATCACTTTTACATTCATCATAAACTCGAGCTTCGATTTCTGGTCTTTCAATGTTAATCTATAACCTTGCGTCAACTGTACGCTCGCGGATAAGAGTCTCAACTCACAGAAGAACAGCCTGTATAAATTGGCACCCTTACTTTATTGATATATATATATATATATATATTTGATATTCACCTTCACCTTCGATTCTTTACTCTAGATCGACGGAACGGTCTCCTTATCCCACGCTTGGACTCATATTTCTTACGCATATCCTGATGAAAGACTGAACATCTCGTAGTCATGAAAAGATGCCAAAAATACTGACGACATAGAAGTGAAAACAAAAGATATATTCTTTAAAATGATAACCCAATCGTTCATGTGGTGAAACAACGAGAGGAATTTAAACATAGGTTGTCAACTCACACTTTTTAGAAGTGGATATACTTTTCTTTTTTCTTTCAAGCCGCACAGGGTGTTTCTAAGATGATGATCCAGGGCAATGCCGATCACATCATCGTTCAAAATTTGGCAGGGGTGCGATTATATCCTATATCAACCACACACTAGCGCCCACATTATCAAAATATTGGACCTGTAACCTTATCATATCTTAAGTGTCATCTTTGACATAAACAATGCTGCGTGAAGTAATACGGAATGCACAAGTTCCAACTCCCGAATCTCCTACAGAAGATCAGACTGAAGAAGTTGAACATCTTACTTTAAGAAAAAGCAACAAATCAAAGCTCCTAAGTCAACTAAAGCAGATCTTTGACAAACAACCTCATCCGTCAGTAATAGAAATAACAGGAATAGCGTCTATCCAAAAGTCAGAATACATCAGGTCGTTTATAAATGACAACATAGCGCTAGACCTTGTTTTCAGGTATTATCCGGCACTTCATAAACTTACAGTGACGGTTGAAGGGTACTCACATTCAACGGCAGTTTGGGAAATTGGATTCCAAATTAACGATCGACTTTTGGAGCTTGGATATCAACGGAATTTTGATTACTTCCTCATGCCCACTGTTACCTATGCTAATTGGACCAATGCAGGGGATGACCCAGCACTGCAGGAGAAAATTCCGGATAACGGCTTCATTAGTGTAGCTTGTGCACTGGCAACAGCAAGTGAGCCTAAAGCATACCGTCCAAATTTGGTTGTTGAATACGCATATTCTCAATCATTACCAAGTGTCATGAATGACGCGGTAAGCTCATTGCGCATATCTAATGGTCTCACTTCCACCTTGGTGATAAAGCACGATAAACGGACAGGTGAAGATTATGGTGTCCTCATGGCACCTAAAGATTTAGACGCCGTCTTGCAGCTAGTGAGGGAATTGGTCGCGCAGGATAAAATTCCTGGAAAAATCGTGGCCAAAGAACTCTGCAATATCCTAAGGGATAGAATAGTAGTTCTCAGAGCTGAGATTACTG
>PPJG02000028.1:157607-178098 GCA_003705695.2 Blastobotrys serpentis | reverse complement strand
GGAAGTCAGGCACAATTGACTAGGGAGTCTGCCGTGTAACAGTGCCGCATATATATATATACATATATATACATACCCTTTCATATCACGTGATGATTGTATCTCTCTAGCTATAGAATTCCAGGGCGCGATCCATTAACCTTTTCCCAGTAACATGGAGTTGTAAACGTAGGTCGAGCGGGGCCCATCGTTTTGTTGTATAATTTTTATATTTTTTTTGACACTATGGCCACACACACCAATGTAGAATCGCAAAGGGACATTGGGATCGCCTCACAGAAAAGTATCTTTTATTCTTCATTTTTGGCGCTAAAATTGAAAACCGCAAGAGACACATTCTTGAAATACATAGAGTAATTCAATTGCACTTATGGAGATTAGTTATTCCTTGCGTCCCCGGATTTGTCGCCCCTTGCCAGAAAAAAAAAAAAAAAAAAAAAAAAAAAAAAAAAAAAAAAAAAAAAAAAAAAAAAAAAAAAAAAAAAAAAAAAAAAAAAAAAAAAAAAAAAAAAAAAAAAAAAAAAAACGCATGCAAGACAGGTCTGGAGTCAAGTATGACAAGAAGGAATGTAGGGGGCTATTTAGAAGACATTGACTAAGCGCACAAACAAAAGAGTAATCGCCTTCCTCGTAGTACTACAGCATGGACGAGCATCGTCTCTCCTCCCACAGTCTAAACAAAAAGCTGAGTGTGGCGATACTAATAATAATCTTAGCTCGAATTTTCGACGCACCGAAATAATTATGATCAACGCCTCTGATGGACGTCATGCGCAAGTCGCTGCAATTAATTTTTGTCCACGTGGATGCGAGACATGCATGAGCGATCGGCAACGACTGCAGGCAGCCAATGAGCAATGACAGAATGGGGCAGCTAGTGAAATCAGCTATGACGGAGGCGAGAAAATAGCTTAGCGACAGAAACGACACAGTGCAGAGGGAATTGGACATATTTTATACCAATGCACCAGCAGAGATATAATAAATATTGACCCCGTAGTAGCGAAAATCACAAGAAGTAAATAAATAAATACCGATAGACCGGAATCTACGCGATCGATCTATGTGATCTTTGTGGAGCAACAAAAAGAGACATCGGATATAAAGATAAGGCAATTCGATCTCTAATTTCCTATCGGGTACTTTTTATATTACGGTACCTTTAATAATATTAATTTTGACAGCTGTTTAAAGTAAAGACAGCTTTTAATTAGGTCACACCGGTTCTACTTGTTACGCGGGGGGACTCACATTTACCCGCTGCATCCCACGGAAACCAAATCACATTATAGATAATTCAAATCCGCAGCCGCCGCCGCCTTAGTCTCAGGCACACGACTAACTTTAACTCATCTGCTTGTTTGCAGGGTTGAGAATACTTACTATATATGCTTGGACGTTTATTTTCCTCCTCATTTAACTCTGGCACGCCAGGAGGGGGAGGGTCCTCTGGCCCTAGCGTGCTCAACAATAACACACCTCCTCCGGAGGGAACAACCCCGCTGTCGATGCTAGAAGAAGCCGACACACGGGGGCTACTTTATGGGACATCAGTTAAGAGTGATCTGAAGATTGAACCCAATAAGGATATAAGGGTTGTAGTCTTGTCCGATATCTCGTGTCTGGATGATCTGTTGTTCGATTCTGTTGACGAACAAGCTTCATCGCGGTGTTGCACCACCGCATATCCTCCCTTAATCCGGGCTGCCTCATACATGGGGCCTGAGCATCAACAGAGGGCTGCCACGCCTCCGTCCAGTCCGTGTGGCCCTGAATCATTGCCCCTGCCCCTATTAAAGGAGCTCCTCTTCGGGGCCACGCCTATCCATTTTCAGAGCTGCGTGACCAAATTGCATCCATTTCCATCCACCAACCCGGATAAACCGAATCGAAAGACATGGCTGGTTTCAAAGCTATTCAAAATAGGCCAGAAAGACTTATTAGATACTGTCCCGACCAAGTTCATCTCCGAATACAAATCCGCCCCCACCAAATCTGCCAACCCCCTGTTTTATAACCATCAAAATGCGGACAGCACCAGCAGCACTCTCGAGGCATTAGATCTCAGCAAGAATGAAGATGACAACGACGATCAACAGGAATGTCGGGAATGGAGCGATGATTCGACGGATTCTACTAGTTGGAAGCCAAAGAATTGTGTAAACTATAAGTTATCCGACTCCATGTCACGGGATGTGGGCTGTGGGATTTGTGTGTTCTTTAATCTACCGTCGGACGACCAATCATTACTAACGAACCACTGGGAAGAACTATCAATTGCATTAGCCGATTTGCAGAAAGTCGTCTTTAACCGTCTGGCGGACATCCTTCCCGGACTGCTACGGGAATACAAGGCATCAAGGAAAAACCTCCATGGGAAAACGGCACTGTGTAATGGTGACGAAGGTCTTCGCAATGCAGTCGATTTCTTTCGAACAAGGTTTTATGGAGTACTCCGTATCCCCAGAGTCATATGCGGCCAGGATAGGTGGTCAGAGTTGTTCGAGGAGATCAAGTGGGTATACTACCGTTTGAATGATGAGCAACAAGAAGATTTCTTATCTTCGGTATTGTCAACTTTCATTCGATGCAACCCCAGTTTAGTTACCAACAACAATAAGAAGGCGGAGGACGACAATTCGCCGCCCACAAGAACAATCATTGTGGGAAACAATAGAATTACTACACGCAAACTGATTTTTATTTTAACATCATTGATCCATGATTTATCAACAAAGCAGTGGAATCAGACTTTACACCAATTGAACTCTGCGGAACTAACTGATGAAGATGAAGATTTGGACGTTGACGGATCCAAAGCGTTATCTTCTGCTAGCTCCAGTCCATCTTCACGTTCACACGCTGTATTTACTGAAAGCGGATGGGAAATCCCCACATCGTCATCAAGAACGAGCGAATCTTCCTCCGCATGCACAATGCCGCATGTTGTTCGACCGTCCTTTTCATCATCCTCATTATCGAATCATAATGAGGCCCGTGCCGCTGCTGCCGCCGCGGCGAAACGAACTAATGGAAAGAAATTGAGATATCCATCTTTTGAAGGTTTAAGAAAGTCGTTCGGGTCCTCATCTGGCAATTCCATATTTTCGTCATTTTGGACAACGTCCGGAACTTCATTTACCTCCAATGATTCCTTTTTTAATGAAGAGTTTACGGATACCGATTATGATGACCTCCCAAATTCTTTGCCAATCTCTCAATCCTCCGTTAGACCTTCATTGAACAGATGGAACTCCTCTGAGCGTACTGCAACTACCCTAGCACCAAACAGCTCCCTGAGGATACCAAGAGCTGCCACTACTGATTCTGTCTGTTCTAGTGTGAACAGTGACACTGGTAGCGACAAAGGTCTCAGTTTTGATCACGTTCAAGATGACGGCGTGGACATGTTGGAAGTTGCACCTTTAGAGTCCCCTGAACCAGAACAGAACAATCTACAGCCAATTGTTCTTCCTCCTGTAGCAGGGTTTATACCTGACTTCCACCCGGATTTCGACATTCAAGCTGTTCCGCTGAACCGTGATTTGGAAGAGAAAATTGCCCGAACAATGGTTCGCGACGCTGATGTAGTCCCCATCCCCCAATGGGCTAGCAATGCCAAATCCAAGGAAAACAGTCCTGATTCCCTTCCAGATGACCATGACAAGGCAGTTGTTCTTTCACGAAGCCTCATTGTGAATCTACGCAAGCGGGAAATTTATGAATGGTCATTAACCAGGCAGTGCTCCTTTGATGGATGCAGGCAAGAGCTGGTTCGTAGAAAGCTCTACTCCGGAAGGAAGGCTCAAGGAGAATATGGGGTGTTGGCTCATCAGGTTGCAACAATGTTGAAAGAAGTCATTACTAACAATAAAGGAGATCATATCCGGGCTCTCAAGAGAGCTTACCAATGTAATTTCAATTTAGCATAATCTTTATTTATTTATTTTATAATAACATTCAATATTCTTTTCTGCTTTTCAATCTGGTTTATTTTGCAAGAATAAAAATACAACTACAGTATCCCGGTCCGACACCACAGCATTTTGTATACTAACAAAACATGTCCGCTACTAATACTATAGAAGAACCAACATTTGTAAAGGCATTTCTAAGCCTCTTGCAGTCAAATGGGTCCATACAATTACCTGCAGATCATGTGGAAGATAATTTGAGTGCCAGGCCACTAACGGTAAGTGCATGCTGAATATGCTATCGAGAGTTCTAATCACTAATGACCATTGTGCAGTTACTCCCTGAAATGCCAAAAGCCAAAATTAAGAAGGCTAGAGCTGATAAATCCGACGGTTCAAATGTTAGGGTTAATTTGAAAAGCATCAAGGCACCTAAGTTCACCTGTTCATTGGAGTGCAGTGGTTCAGATACGGTATACAGTGTGAAGGAAAGGGCCACACAATCCCAAGAACAAATCCAGGGTTATAGCCCATCGTCCCTGCGATTCTTGGTCAAGGGAAAAGTTGTATCTGATTCCAAGACTTTAGAGGAATTCGGCACTGAAGAGATTAGTTTCACCGTTATGGTCAAGAAGCAAGAGGAGGCCGCTACTCCGGAGCCAGAATCTGCAACGCCTGAACGTGTGGTTGATTTACAACATGACGATGAGGTGACATGGAATGAGATCAAGCAGGTTTTGGTCAAGCGATTGGGGAATGAAAGTGGTGCACAAGCGTATGACAAGATGAAAAAGAAGTATTACTCAAGTTGAAATCAAACAACGCGTTTTCTTTCTATGTTCTATGCTATATAAGATTATTAAATTAATATTGGAGAGAAGCAGAAGATGCTTGTGACTTAAGTTTAAGACTTTTCATGCGTTTAGATAACTGCAATCCTCTACGCTTGTTAGAGATTGGCTTATGCTTTTTGAATGCTTCTAGATCTGTTTCGCCGGCAATTGGGTCATTTTCGTTAACAAGGTTATCCGTGCCAGGTTTTGTAAATTGTTGACTTCTTCTGTCTGCGACAAAATCTCTTAACCGAACAATTTCGGGCTGGGAGAGTTGGTTGAACCCAGATTTGCGACTGAAGCACTGCTCCATCAATAGGTTAGCGTTGATTAGCTTTTTGGGTAAATTTTGGATTGCTTGGAACATTTCCATTTGATCACGTAGTTTTTCAATCTGGGGACCACTCATCTTGATGATGGTCAATGCAATTCTAAAAAATACTTTTGATTCTTCAAAAAAGAAGGCATCCCATACTCTGAGTACGGTTTCGATTGGCAAAACGCCGATGAACCCACTCATAAACCAAGAAGCCGTGCACAGGGTAATTGGAGGGAGTTTAGTCAGAATGTTACTGTAGTGATGACCCTCGAAATTGACACCGAGCTTATTCCATGCGTCAGGAAGACAATCTCTCATACATAACATTAAGACCCCTTGGTCGATATTGACCCCTTCAAGGTTGACCTCATGGACCCCTGGGAGGTAACGCTGGGTGATAATCACCAGCATCCAGAATGCACGTTCTTCGTCCATGAAGAGTAGCAACATACCTGCGAGGAAATTGAGCGATTGGCAATAGCCAATTTTCGGCATATAAACTGAAAAAGATGTCAACACTCTTCGCAGGGACCGAATTATCGTAGTTTCCTCGTCTGAGGGAGGGTCCGCCCTGAAATAGACGTTATCTGGAAACGTTCTCTGAAGATCTCTTTCAATTAATTCAGTGTCATTGTTCTTCAATGATACCGTTTGTTTGCATAGCTTGTCATACATTCCTGGATGCGATGCCAATTTTTCATGTCCCTTAGCAAACCAAAACCAGGCGTTTCCCCGCCATTCTGCTGGAATACCCTTTCTGACGTAGCGTTTCAATTTTTCGGATTTTGGAGGGAATCGAACCGGCTGGTCGTTATCTGTATTGTAAAGCCCCGAATCCTTCATCAGTTTGACCCATTTCCGCTTTCGACGTTGGAGATGGACTTGGTATCCCGACCACCACTTGTCATATTCCTCTTGACTAATAAAGGCGGTTTGCTTTTTGAACCCATAACGATCCCTGGTGGATTCGGATCCTGTGGCAGCCTGTCCAGCCGGCACTCGTTGGACCACTGACGCTTCCCCCACACTCGATTTATCGTCCTCCACTTCATCCTCGTTACAAATGCTAACAAAATCGTCTTCTACGTTTGTTGTTGACGATTGAGGATTAGAAGTTCGGTTTGACCCTGGCAGGGTTGGGCTGTCCATCACTTCGCTCTCCTGGGCGCTGGCTACATCCAAGGCAGGACTAGACTTTGAAATATGCAGACCAACACTATACGATGCAGAACGAGCAATATTTTTCGACGACATGTTGCGAAACGCTGCCGGCATTTTCAAATTACCTTGAGCATGTCCAGCCGACACTGATCTCATTTCTCCACCTCCCTCATCAGTAATTGGCATTGTGTCTGTTCGTTGAGAGAGGGAGCGGACTTTTTCTTATCTTCGATATTCAAAGGATCTCGAGCCTTCCTTTCTCTCTGTTTGTTTTATATGTACCCCTTTCCCCAAGATGAGAAATGAAAGGACCCTTAAAAATTCCTTTCCCAGACAAAAATTAAAATTAAGGAGTTAGAGGATTTGTTTTTCTAATTAGGTCTGCACCCTACTGCCAAAAAGTAAAAAACAACAAAAAAAAAAAAAATAAAAAATAAAATTGTTGGCCAGCCGCAATCAACAGTGCTCGCTGAGAAAAAGGAAAAAAGAAAAAATTACGAGAAGTAATCAAATGGGCTAAACATGAGTATAAGTTTGCTAGTTGTAGTTCGCCATTTAGAATTTAGACGTTCTTAGTTCACCAGTAATGCACCCTTGCAGGAATGCTTAGCCCAGGGTCTGGCACTGCCAATCTGTATGTTGAAATAACCTGAGACAGTCCTGACAGGTGAATGTATATTCCGTGTATCAGGTCAATGCTGGAACGAACAGTTGTTTTGGCCCTCTGAAGCTTCTCTTTCTTCAAAAAACATTCTTCGAAAGGAAGCAAAAATTGTAGCTCTGCGAGGCCGTACCAATCCAAATGTATTATTTCTCTGTTAAACTATAACGTAGTTCCATACATTCTACGCATACCATGGGGAAAATCATTGACTGTACACTTTTGGCCTTTGAAATATATCGGTTTTTTTTTTTAATTCTGGGCTAATGAAGAGAAATTATGAGTTCTGATTTTGCTAAGGCAGTGCAATAATCGGGTGTTGAGGAAAATGCAGAGTATCACAACTCGCCGTCACAGAGCTCAGGTCAGAAACGGACTTTATATTATCATATATCTTACTTACAAACAGAAGACAGGCAGTATATTGTTTTACATTATCACAAGTATGTCAAAACCCCTTTTAGGTGACGCCTGATTTTGTACTCCGCTTCTGATATGCGTGCGGCTGCACATAAGAAATTTAAGTGGGACCGTTTTTAGGTCATAATTGGCAGCCAAGCTTTTTTATCAAGTTTCCAAAGCGTAGTAATATTAACGGGGACGAGGACAGGATATTTTTAGTACATGGGTGATTTATAAACATTTGAACCAAAGACATTTATTCGTTTTAACTACAGAACCCGTTGGAAAGCTTTGATTAGAGATAACCTTGTGACGAGATCTTTGAGAACTGAGAGTTGAAATCATATTTATACTTTTTATTTTGGTTCAAACGGAGCATGAACCTTCGAGTGGTGTTACTACTGGCCATAGTAGGCTTCTCACATCTGTGTAGCACGGCGTGCTTACCAGAGGGAGGAGTTATAGCTGGCGGTGATGCCCGTGCAGGACCAGTAAGTTCGCCGACTCCTACACAGTTTCAACTGGAGAAACGAAACCCGATCTGGCGAGATGGACGAAAACATACGGTGGAGCGTGCATGCGATCCGTTTTCTTTAAAGCCAGGGGTTGTTGTTTACGGTACTCAGACAGTTCGTGTGGACAACGGGTCCCGAGGAGCCAAGTTCACTCCGTTTTGTAGGAGCGGACGACCAATTACTGTGGTCGACAAGTTACCAGGGGTGCAAATAATAACAAGTCTTCGAAATGAATGGAAGGACTGGGTGTATAATGATGACGACGGAAAGTTTCAGTCTTCATTATCCCCCTTATTATATTCGATCGCAAGTTCCACCCTGATCTGTGGGTTATTGAATCTGGTGATATTCGATGGGCCCAGAAGACCCTTCCTTCAGAAATTGGCAATCACATTGTCGTCACTCTATTTATTAACTACTCTTATATTTGCAAGCGTTACACTAAAAAGACAATATGATGATGGATATCTAGATCCCTATGGCTTGCGGTACGATTTGGAAACCAACAAAGGCATGAACATTTTCCATGTTATTTCGAATACATTTTTACTGGCCATGCAAGTTCAGACATTGATGGCACTATTCCCTCGTACCAAGGAAAAGCGATTAATCTTTTGGTTCGGAGGAGCACTGATAATTGTGTGCCAAGTTCTATGGAGTGTGTCTGTGTTTGATCCAAAATCCAATAGAAGCGACAGCGCATTGCCAGCATTTGTTTATGTTTTCCAAATTTCCATCTCCATCTTGTTTCTAGGATGCGTGATATATTACACCGCGACAAAATACAAGACGGCATTGAATTCAAAATTAACCTTTTTTACCATCATCGCCATTTCGGCGTCTGCATCTCCGCTTGCACTTTTCATTGTTGATATAGGTGGTTGGTGGCTTGTGGAATGGACAGATTCGGTCAGTTGGCTCACCAGTGTTATTTCTATTATCACCGTATGGGAATGGGCACGAAGAGTCGAAGTGGGCGAGCGGCATCGTCAAGGGGGTCAAGTTTTGGGCAAACAAGTCTATGAGGAAGAGGATACCAATTTGCCTAAATATCTCCATAATAACGACCATTCAAACGATAATTCTAGAGGAGATGCTAACAACAACAACGACAATAACAATACTAACAATAACTCGACCAATTCTGAAAACCAACATTTAGAAACAATCGAACTGGAGGACCTGAATGCTACTAATGACTGTGACAGTACCACTGAGCAGAGAAAAAAGCCATGGAAGCAGAAGGTGTTAGACCGGTTGAATTCGACGGAATCTACTTCGCCATATCCATCTGCTGTCATGTTCAGAAGATTTGTAGTCAGTCCGTTTCTATGGGTCTCAGACCAACTTATCGCACTGGGTTATTTTGCAATCAACAATCGTGATTCTAAATCACCCCAGTTAGATGACGACAATCAGCGAAGAGGTGCTGACACAGAATCTGCGTCAGCTTCAACTACTGAGCTGCCAAAGTATCATTATCCCCCAAAAGACAGCAACAACCACAGCAACCACAACAACAACGACACTGACGATAATCATGTATAGTATTTATTCATATTTCTATTTATTATTTACCATTAATGCAATGGATATTCACTGAAAAGACACTTCATCAGGGCCGTAGTCTCTCAGCTCTTCTGGGGCTCCTACCAAATTTCAGGCGCAGATACTGAAGCTCAGCGGGAGATGCCGAAATTCCCATTGCTTCATAGCCAATGCCCATAAAGACAGAGCTGACAACTACCCTGTATAATATTTATTTCAATCTCTATAGATTAATACCACGAACACTCCGGTTCAATCATGCGTAGAAACATGCTCTTTATTTATATGTACAACATTATTATATATACAACATCATTATTTCTTGAGCTTTCTACGTAATGCTCGTTGGACCTTTCGTCTCTTCTTGTACTTGTGTCTGTTCATCTTAGTTCGTCGCTTTCTCTTGACACTATCGGCGGAAATGGTTGGTCTCAGGAATGAGTTAGAAGCTGGAGATGGCTCGTAAGAATCAGAAAGTTTGGCACCAGTTTGACTGGTGATTGTGTACTTCTCATATACTGGACCAGAGCTTCGCTTGTTCTTCTTGACCAATGAAATAGTTGCAGAAGTTCCCGTTGGAAGGGTCACATTCAAATCCTTAACTCTGAAATTAACTTCCTTTGGCTTTTTGCTGTTCTGGAATGGATTGAATGGTAACACACCGAATAATGGTTGATCCCCTAAATATTGTGCTGCGTCGATTTCGTTTTCGCCTTCGTCTTCTTCAAGCTCGCTCCTTTGTTCCTTGAATGGTTTGAGCTTTTCAACTACCTCCTCCGGCACATTGTTCATTTCCGGATTCAACTGAGCACCAGAAGCTGAATGTAACCAAGGGGACATTTGTGGATACCCTTGACCCTGCTCTCCTCTGACATCCATGAGGAATAATGGACGATGTCTAGACAAAAAGCTGTCCAAGGCGAGTTCCTCCTGGCTTATTCCTCTAGCGTTTCTTCGAACTGCATTATAATCTCTGAATGGAACGGAAGGTTTACGAAGCGGAGGGGTCGACGACGATGATGTGTAACGTGATCCGCAAGCCTGATACGCTATGTTACGTTTATGACCAACCAATCCGGTATATTGTGGCTGTATACAGCTTCTAGCACATGCCTTCAGGCCATATCCCCGGACTACGCCTGTGGTAGACAACATCTTTCAATTTGTGTGGTGATGGGTCAAATGAAAATTTGGCTCACACTCTGGTGAGAGCGAATGGTCAGGATCGCGCAGGTGACTTGCGCGCAACCAGAGTTATCTGGTGGGTGACTTAGTAGGCAGGTCAGGCAGCTACACGGTTCAGCCGTTCTTGGAATAGAATGGTCTGGAAAATGAAGGGATTAGTTGAGTTAGGAGTTGAAGAGACAATTGATATACTGGGGCATCACATGTATATACCGTTTGATTTTCTTTTGGAGCACAAGAATGCACCATGAGGCAAGGGTGTTGAAAGGTAGTTTTCTTTTCTAGAAGGAATCAAACTCTATATAATATGAAATAACATTGCATTTCTAACTTAGAGACGGATGGGAAAGCAGCACAGGCGTATTACCGTGCATTGTACAAAGCGTGGTGTTAAGCAAATCCAATCATTGTTTACGATTCAAACACTCTGTCCGGCCCTCATTGTACTTGCGTAAAGTAGCAATTGGATTGATTTATATTGGCAGATGTAATAGATTTGATCTTTCACTTATATGCACCAAAAGGTGATTTCTTGGAGCTTTTTGACGGCCTGCTTTTGTAGCAATTATAAGGGCCACCGGTTATCCCTCTGCCATGAGTCCTTGACCGGCGATACCGGAGCACCGAAGGTACCGACATTCCCTAAGCGGGAAAACTGCAGAAGCCCCAGGCTAGATACACGTTGACAGGCTGTTCGATAGAGGTATAGACGCTTTTCAAGTTTTTTTTTGATAAAAACTCCATTCAATGTCTACAGTACATCAACTGAGCTCCGAGCTGAGTAATTTAATTTCTCTAACGAAGAGAAAGAATGCGGAGCTTCGTAGTGTAAGTGGTTTTTGAGTTCGCCTCGTGTCTAGCGCTGGCACTAATAAATTTCATGATAGTCCTCTGAACGATCCTTAGAATTATTGAAGTCCTACAAACCTGGAAGTGATGAAAAACAATTCTTTAACTGTAAGAGCAACACACAATTCCCTATATCCCGCCTGGCCGACTAATTGACCAAATTATCTTTAGCTCTTTCAACACAACCAGAATTTATATCTCCCTTTTTACTAGCATGTTCCACTAGAAATGCCAAATACTGCGCATCTGCTATTCACTGCCTACAGTGTTTGATAATAATGAGGGGGTTGCCTGCACAACAATTGAATAAAGTCTTGGACGCGTTTAGAGAAGCTACACATCTAGGTGTAGAGATCCAGCTAAAGATTTTACAATCGTTGCCCTCGCTTATACAGAATTATGGGAACCATATGTTTGATAGACTGATAGCTGACTTATTATTAATTTGCTCCATTTTACAAGGATCAAACAAAGTTGCAGTGGTTGTTAATACTGCATCAGCATCTATGCAGCAGCTCATACTCGCGGTTTTTGAAAAGGTTGCAGCTGAAGATAACGATGAACTCAATGAGAGCAAGGAACTGTTTGATGCTTCGATAGAAAATAACACCACGATTAAGATTGGGCCCGCGGCCCATGATGCACTAAGAATTTTTTGCGACCTCTGTAATATTATCGAGCGACAAAATCCGTCGTTTCTAGGTTTCAAACAACTTCCGGAAACATTTTCTTTGGAGTTATTTGAATCAATTCTAACATACCACTCAGAATTATTCCATAAGCATGGTGAGCTTGCACATATTTTGAGAACACGGGTCGCACCAATGCTGTTAAGGTCTTTTGCCGAGAAAAAGGATTTCCCTATTACTGTTAGAGTCACAAGGGTATTATATTTATTAATAAGACGCCAACTGCCAGTACTGAAGGTGGAATGTGAGGTTATTCTTTCTGTTCTGACTCATGCGTTGGAACCTAAAAGTTCTCCACATTGGAAAAGATTATTAGCGATGGAAGTGTTCCAGGGTACCTGTTCGGAATTTTCTCTTATTCAAGACATATACCAAGAATATGATAATGAGCGGGACCGCAGAGATATTATCCACGAGTTGATAATAACCTTGGATCGAATTGCAGCGGAGAACCCTGATATCATTGGTGCGGGTACATACTCTATCCCATTCCAAGTTCCAAAAGGTCCTGATGGTGAAGATTTGGATTTGGATAATCCCAGACCAATGTCCTCGATGGATGCCCTCTATAAGATTCCAGGAATTTGTACCAGAACTTCTTCTGTTAGAGTCGCATCTATTGATCTACTGGATAAATCGGAACCACCTGCAGTGCCCGAGTCATATTTATATTATCTTATTTTTAATTGCATCAACTCATTGTCTGAGGGATTTGGAAAGTTTGTCTTAGCCTCGAAATCACCGGCCAACATGACTATGATCTCTGCCAATATGTCAGACTCTTCAATTTCCACGCCGCCACCAAACACGGTAGGGAAAACAAAGAAAGACAATACTGATGACAATACTCCATTACCAGAAGAAGACAATGCAATGACAATAGCGTCCTTGTACGTGGAAAAGTGTTGGCCAGAATTGATCTCTTTATACATGACCTTTTTCTACTGTACTATGGATGCCGAAAATTATCACCTATTGGTACGCTCCGCGCAAAAGTTTGCCCATGGTTCAGGAATTTTGTCGTTGACTTCGCCACGGGATGCATTTTTATCGTTGTTGGGGAAATTGTCCATACTACTCCCCTCTAATGCTGAGCAAATGTCCCCTGATCCAACTGCTAAAGGTAGTATTCTCAGTGTGGAGTCCATTGTAGAAACAATAGGGTCTGGCTTGGGCCATCACTCGAAAAGCCCGAGTTCCAGTGATCCAGCAGGTGGAGCAAGTGGACGGGACAACCTTACATCTCACAATAAGCTTACAACTAGAAATATTCTCTGCTGTCGAGCATTGATAAATCTGGGGGTCTTCTTGGGTACTTCTTTAGGAAAAAGCTGGAATGTCATAGTTGAGACACTACAAGCGGTAAATACCATCCTCAACAAAAATAGGCCACCATCTGGTCAGAAGTTGTTTTCTAATCTGGGTTCTGATTACACCTTAATTGAAAATTCTTTCAAAAAGCTGTTAGAAACCACCAAGGATTATCCACTTGATTCATTTATTGACTTGGTAATGTCAATTTGTACAATCTCATCGTTGACAGTTGGAATTGATCTGCGAAATAACAGCAAGATTAGAATTTATGATGAAATAGCTGGAATTGGCAATATAACAAAAGGTGACCCTGTGTTCTTGTTGGACCTTTTGGGTGAATTATGTCAGCTCAATATCGACAGATTCGTTATTGAAGATGCTTCCTTCGAAGACTGGAAATATACCATGGAGTACCTAGAAACTGTCATCGTGTCCAGAAGTGTGACACCAGAAGCGAGGCTCAGAGCAGCAACTATCCTCAATGAAATAAATTTACAAGCATTGAATGCTGCTTTACAAGAATCTTGTGAAAAATGGGCTCATCCACTTCAACTCAATATCCTGGGATCATTCCAACATTCTGTCGGCAGAGTTGTTCAATTAGGATTACCAGAGGAGGAGCCAGTTAATACAATTGCGACTGAATCTGAGATTCATGTGGCAATGATTGACAATTTAAACAAAATGCTTGACCAATGTGGTGGAAGGTTAACAGAGGGATGGGATATTGTGTTGAAGATAATAGATACTGTTTTCAACTGGTCGCCTAATAAGGAAGACCTACAGTCAACAAACCCAAGAGTCAAAAACGACCGATCAGCTAAACTGATAAAATCTGGATTTGAAAGTTTGCAGCTGATTTGCAATGACTTTTTACTCTCACTCCCTAGTGACTGTATTATTGGACTTATTGATCAGCTGTATCAATTTTGTGACCAGGAAAGGGACTTAAACATTTCCTTTTCAGCAATTAGCTTCTTCTGGTCGGTATCTGACCACATCAGAACGTTTTTGAATGAGCAAAGCGCTGACTTGCTAGAGCCAATTTATGACCAAGAAACGTTATTAAAAGTTGCAACCTCTAGTGAGCCGCCATATAATATGCATGCTCTATGGATGGTATCATTATTGAGATTGGCAAAAATTGCCAGTAATTCACGTGCTGAGGTTCGCAATGGAGCTATTCAAATTTTATTTAGAGTGTTTGAGGCTCATGGTACAAAACTGACCCCTAACACTTGGGAGACATGTCACAGAGTCTTATTCCCCTTCATTATGGATATAAAGCTTGAACGGGCAAACTGCAGCGATGTGGAGGAAGATAAAAAGGGCACAGAGACTATGTCACTGATCCTCACCGGGTTTGGCAATCTATATTCAAACTTTATGCATGTTTTCATTCATAAGGCCTATTTTGCACAGTTATGGTCAAATCTTTTGAAGTATTATGAAGGCTTGGTATCCCCGAAATCACCAAGTATTTCACTCGCTGTTTACCGTTCACTTAACGTCATTTTGAATGCCTTTTTGAAGGACGATAGTAACATTAAATTTCCCGATGACTGTTTAAATGAAACTTGGGATTTTTGGACGTCCCAGCCAGTGGAAAGTGAGAGTATTCTGGATGCAAAGGTCACACAGGAGTCACTGACTGCTTTGGTTGAACTGCATATCCCATTATACAAGTTGACAAATTCTGTTTCTGAAAACAACAATGAAAAGACAGTTGATATCTTCAGAAAATGTGGGTCTTTCCCAATTCTTCCGCAGTATTACTCTGATAAAGAGCACATGTCGCCGCTACAGCTTGCCGTGTTCAGCCGTGTCAAAGACTTCAAGATGGAAAGTAGTCCACATACAACTAGCCTTATATCGGGCCTACTGTCAAATTTTATTGTACTTCCATTTGACTCTAAAGATGAAGCAAAGGATACAAATCAAAGCATAAAGAAACCATCATTTGTCAGTGTATCCCTTCACTCATTGCATTACCTTCAGGTTTCATTAAGAAACCCAACTATCACGGCTCATGCTTCCATGGATACATTGAAAACAATATTTTGCGCTTTGATCGTACCAATGGAAACTAAATTTGACTGTCCATTGATATCACACAATTCTGAAGGTCAAGAGCCTTTGCAATTGTGGCAAATTGCGAGTAAAATTTTTACTGAACTTTTGTCAACAGTGCACACACGTTTAGATGATACCACAGACATCTGGAAATTGATCTTGAAGGGTACAGAATCATTATTGAGAACTATACCCCATTCACCCCTGCAATGCAATAAAGTTTATGAGAAGTTTGATATTGAAGTTTATACCTCTCTGATGGAAATTTTGCTGCCGTCAAACAAGGTTATTCCTTCATTTTTTTGGCAGGAGCTTGTCAAAAGCCTGTACAAGCATTCTATTTTGTACAGTACTAAGCGAGATAATTTTGCTGAGACTTCACCAGATGATGGAATTGCAGCTTTGACCAACGACAATTTTCAAGGGTCATCAGAACCTCCAGTTCCAATTGCTCGCCAGGAGCTAGCTTATAAATGTATTGACGAACTTGCTCGGTTGAAAATTGGTGGAGCCCCTGATCACTTGATTTTGAGGAGCGCAGTTGTTCTCCATCAGTATATTTCGGATACGCCATTACGAGGATTGAGCCCAATTCCAAAAATCCAAAGATTAGAGTTGGACTATATCTTGAAAACTCTGTTGTCGCTACAAAATGATAAAGAATCCTTGAAAAAGATTTTCCCCCTTGCCTCAAAAGCAGTCTCAATATCCGTCAACAATCCTCAAACTCTCCTTCACTTACAGCATCTACTTATTAAAATTTACGATTAATTGCCATAGAATAATTGCATCAACATTCTCTACAAAATCAATATATATATTCATTAAAAAATTACTTAAATCTCATGCATTTTCGTCACATAATTTTGTCACAAAACCCCTGAACCGTCATCAACTCTTTGATATTCGTCTCCCTTGTGGTATTCATCAGAATTACTGCTGCCAACAGATGAGCTTTGTCCTTCGTGTTCAAGTGGGGTAGGGCTCTGCACACGAGAAGTGTTTGACACCATCGAATGAGAAGCAGTTTGATCACCACCGCCAACAGATTCGCCACCAGGCATGCCAGTCCAAACTCCTGGAGAAGTTGGCATAGCTCTTCTCTTGTCTCGCTCAAACTCTCTCCATCGTTTCATAACGATCTGGGACGAATCAAATTCACCTTCTGCATCATCGTGACCAGCCTTATCACCACCTTCGATAGATCTGGTGTCACCCCAGGAAAAGTCATCAAATTTCCAGTAGGCATACATTGGCAGAATGAAATTCCAAATTGGCAAGGCTATCAAATAAATCAACATCCATAAAACATAGGAAACTCTCGATGCAGTGATAACAATCAGTACACCGGGTAGACCCAAAATCAACGCCAAAAGGACAAGAGACATAACTGGGGTAGGAGAGCTGACAATTGCGAAAATAACGACATAAATGGTGAACGAGATAGCAGCTGGAAGAACCAGAGTAGAGACCAAGTCCATGAACACAACGAATTGCATAGAAATGCAGAAAACACCACACAAATCCCTAACAAGAACCAATTCAAACAAGTTGTGAACAGTAGAATTGATCCATCTTCTTCTTTGAGAGAGTAAAACTTTGAATTCGGCAGGGCAAATGGTCTTGCAGGCTGCCTTTGGAACGAATACTTGTTTTCGTTTAGGGAATGTACGCAACATTAATGTAGACAAGAAACGATCCTCACCAAGCAATAACAAATTCTTCTTGTGCAGAGTGTCAACAACATTGTCGGCATATCTTTCAACGATATCAGGATTTGCAAGAATTGGGACCCAGTAACCATCAGCACCCTTTGGTGTCTTGATACGATACATACAGAAACAACCTGGTAAACAAGTCACACCACCAAATACAGATTCGAATGCCTTGGCCTGATGATGGGAGATGAAATATTCAAACACTTGAATCATAGAGACCCACGATTCTGTTTTGTTCGCGATCTTAGTTTCACCACAAAGCCCCATGATTTGAGGATCTTTAACCATACTAGCAACCATATGTGTCAGGGAGTCGGGGAAGACCTTTGTATCGGCATCCACCATCAACATGATCTCATAGAAATCAGGAGCAATTCCAGTAATTCTAAACATACCATTGAAAATCTCATATTCCAGTTCGGTCATACGATCATCAAACATAACCTTTTGCAAAAAGCTCATCAAGATAATTTGAGAATCTCTCTTACCTCTATTTCCTGGCTTGGCTGCGTTCGCTTCAGCAGGGGTACCACATTTAGAGATGACCATCATTGGAACACGTTGCTGCTTTGAAGGATCCATCGTGTTATCATCATATTTGTAAAAACCGGCAAAAACCTTGGCCATGTTATGACGCTTGGATCCCGAGACGACAGAAACATAGGAGTAAGCTTGAACTTGCTCAGGAGGCTCAACAAAATCCTTCATCATAGACAGAGCAATTTCAGGAGTTGTCAAATCATTACCCGCACCTTTAATGATACCATCACATACAATCAAAATTAATTTGTGAGAGTTTGGATAGTCTGTAGTAGCAATTGAATCCAACGTGGTTCTCAAACCTTCAACCGATTCGGAATACGCAGTAACCAAGCAAATGGTATGAGCCAATGGGAAGCCAAATGGTTGATATCCTGCTGGAGGTTGTGGGACAACGTAATCAGCCATATTGGCAGTAGGATTTGGTGCATCATAGTAGTCTTCCTGGTAATATGATGACACATCGTCACCACCAGCACCTCTGTATGAAGTGTCGGCTGAGAACAAGGAATGTTGACCAGAGCGGCTGCGGAAGGGTGCTTCAGGAGGATCATTCAACAACATGAGAGAACCACGAGAACCATTTCCTTGATAATACATTGAACCACCAGGAGCCAATTTGGAAGCTGATGCAGATGGAAACTGAGAACCCATCGTCACGCTGTGAACTGTATTTCTATCAGCTGCCCTATTACGGAAAAACTTGGATGTTCTATCCGCATTGGTTCGACGAGGTGGGTTAGCAGCACGTTGAACGGGACCTTGTGTGTAAATATCATTCGACCAATCTTCAATTTGTTGGTTGTGGGCTTCCATTTGTTTCTTATCCATATAGAATGCACCCTGTTTACCAGCCAAAAACCATTTGAAATAACAAGCAAAGGCGAACTTGACGCCCACCAAACCAATGATAAAAACTAAGGATACATATAACACAACTTGGGAGGCTAGACAGCCGATTTCCATAGTGTCAATGAACCCAACCTTCGCAATTTCATTTAAGCATTTGATCAATTTAGCATCCCTACCAGTTGAAAAATATTGCGAGACATCCACACCTCTGAGGGTGTCATTTCGTCTCATCCAATCGAATTCTGCTGGGTAGTCAAGGTCTTCAGATTGGATCCAACTGGTCAACTCGAGGTCAATAACATTACCATTGTAAACAACCAACCTTCTGGTAGAATTCTTGATATCGTCCCATGTGAAAAACACCTTTCCTCCGACCTTCAAGCTGTAATATGCTTGTCTAGCCGTCATTGAAGTATGACAGGCATAACCTTGATAATGATCATGAGTCGTGTTTACAGGAGTTGAACCGTTCTGAGCAAACACTTTACACGGCATATAATATGCCACGTTGTCACCATCATGGGGGATCTTACTATTTTCTCTTGGAGTCAACAGGCCCTTACAATGACCGTTAACATTTTGGAACATGAAAGAAGCATCCATACCAGCGGCCCCAACGGGGGGATAAAGGACATTTGACCCCTGACCATCTTCGCCAAGGGGGATACCGATTACCTCAGGGTGGTGGGATTTGGCCAAGTCGTAGAACCGACCGTTGATAATAAGGTTATTTTCAGGCACCTCACCATTACGGATTCTCATATCCGAGTTATGACAAACGGAAGCAGTGAAACCAAAAGTTAAGAAGGCGACAAAGGCGGCGACATATAGAATGATGGTGATAAGGCCAATCTTTTCCCTCCAGGCCATTTGACGTTCCTTAGTCTTCATGCCAAATAACTTCATAAGAGGTGCTGGTGCCCAGAAGGTGACCAGTTTACAATAAGCGTGCCACAATGACGTAGGTTCGGAAGGGGTTCCGAGTGTTTTCTTCTGGATGCCTGCTGGAAGGGACTGTGGGCGACCGTTGACATCCCCCGGGGTTAATGTAGCGGACGACTGGCCAGCAGGGTCACCGCTATTCAGCGGAGCACTGGCTGGTGTTGGTTGAGTGGCCATATTTTGTGGGCCATAGTCGTCCATATTGTGATGGTACCCTCCCACCTCATCATTTAGACCATAAACATTTCTACCCCCTCTGGCGTCATATTCGTTATTCGCTTCCTCAATCTCTTCTTCAATTTTTTCGCGGGGGATCTCGGACATCGGGATATTTACTCCTTCTTGAGGATCGTTACCGGTACTGGAAGGGTAAACATTGATACGGTCAGCTTGCTCCGCGGCCTTTTGTGTATAATGATACTGTCGATGACCTGGCTCGATTCTTGACCGTTCTGGTCTAATTAACGAACGTTTTCTAGTGAACTCTGATTGATTTGCCTCGGCGTCAAATCCATGATTGTTTCTTTGAGAGTTAGATCTCTCCACTATAATAAAGCGTTAGGTGTTAACAACAACGCGGCATCACCACAAGTTTAGATTATACTTACTTTTGAGATAACAAAGGAAATGTCAAAAGGAGTTTTTATATATTGCACAAAACGACTCTTCCCTTTTCTAATAGTCGAGTAACCAAAAATATAAAAATCTGAAGTAAGAATCTTTGCAAAAGTTTCAAAGTCCTTGCCTATATCAAGAAGAGATCTTGCGTATTAAACTTATTCGATAGATAAATAAGCGAGGGACAAGATATGATTCTCCAAAATAATATCAGGGAAAGAAAGTTTGTAAGCGAAAGTGGTTTCCAATCTGGAACTGAAGGAATTCAAATTGAATAGGGAATCTTGCAAAGATAGATTTTTTGGTTGTGTTTTGGCAATCTTTATTTTTTTTTTTTTTTTTTTTTGCGCAAGATCCG